>CBVK0100543558.1:0-17533 GCA_900067695.1 Picea abies | reverse complement strand
TCTTGATCCAACGATGGTCGGATCCTGCGCTTGGATCTAACGGCTGAGATCTGTCCTCTTCTTCAACAATCTCTTCTTGTCTACATTCAGATCTGACGATCCTCATTCTTTCGAGAATTTTGAATGGAATCCAACGATCAAAGATTCTTCCCAAACTTTACGAGTCTTCGATGACTCGATCAATGTTGCATTGTCTTCGATCATTCGACCTTCCTGAACTTATCTTCTGTTTGCCTGTCGATTACAAATTTCTTGTACTCATGCCATCTTCACTGTTGTACTTGCCATTAATGACAAGCATTCATTGTCTATTAAATATTTGCCAACAATATGTACAATACAGAGGACAGTGAAGACGACCGCACACCGAGACGACGAATGCAATGGGCAGATAACGTTTGGTAGTGTTAAAGCATCAAGCAATCTGATTCAGCCAAATCACACACATTTTGTGGCTGTGAGAAGTTATGACGTCAACGTGTGGAAGGTCCATCGGTAGTATGACAAATCGTTGGCACGAAACACAGTATCAAAGTAAGCCATATCATAAGTGAAACATATCACCACAGGAACACCGGTACATAGACATGGAGAGAAAACAAAAACAAGTCGGAAACAATTTCGAATTGTGTTTTCAACTATTTATAGGACTTGCCACCACCATAGCATGTGCAATGAAGCCCCATTTGTGCAGAAACACAGGTTCGATCTCCTGTGATGTAGGCAACATCAAGAACCATTTAGTCATCATGTCCATTTATGCAATGGATTCGGTTTCAATTCAAAAGTGGTCACATCCGTTGCTTTTACAAATAGGCATTCGATGCTATACAATTTGCGGTAGATACATATAGCTTCTACTCCGATCTCTTTATTCTCATGTGGGTTTAGAAGATGATGAAATTTTCAGGAAGGGCATCAAATCTACAATTTAACACCAAGATACTTGGCCTATCCAAATAGTTGCTTGAATTGTTCTTCCAAATTGTTGTGATATGAAAATTCTCTAATGATAGATCAGTTGTCTGTGTCGCCATGGACTAACAACTTTGTTGAAGTTGGTAGCTGGATTCTGGCGACTACCACTTCTGTCTTTTCTAGTTGTCTAGATCCTCCTCGTAAGCAAGGAAGTTGAAGGAGACACAAGGATCATCTTGCTCCTGGCTATTTCACCAATTACTCTGTGCTATATCTTTCCAGCTGCTCAACTGAGTGGATCGGGTTCTAGTCATAGAACTTGGGTTATTCATCGCTTGGATTTTCGGGGTGTACTATAAACTACGACTATTCTTTGGTTCTTCAGAGAAAATGCAGGCAAAGAGTGGGCGAGAACCATGACAAATGTGGACTAAATAAGTTTGTGACCTCGAAAACTACTCTGGTCATTGGAAAACATTTTTGTAGCTATAACTACAATGGAGACATATGATTTGCATTTACTGAAGTAATGTGTGATCTTCAATATGTGTGTAGAACTTAGTCATCATGGCCCAGATGTTAGAACTATCATTGGGTTTTCATTCGAATGTCATTTGATGCTAAGAGCACAACTGTTGGAAAGGAAACAAAGTGTATAGTTGCAGAGCAAGATTCTTATCCTAGACAAAGAGTTGCTTGAACTGTGCTTCAAATGTCCTGGGAAGCTTTAGCTTTCTAAAATATCATCTGCTCTATGTGTCGCCATATATCAATAACTTTGATGAATGAGGCAGCTCCATTCTTGAAATTGTTATGCTTGTCGCTTCTAATTGTTGACGTCCTCCTAGTTACCAAGCACGTTGAATGAGGGACGAGGATGGCACTACTCATGACCATTGCAACAATTAGCAAGTGCTGGATGGTTTCATTTGCTATAGCAATTGCGTGAAGTCAAAGATGTAATATTTTGTTTGGTGACAGCTTGAATTTATTTCATGTAGGATGAAACATGTCTATCTTTTGTTGTCTGACATGAAAAGCTAACCATAGATAGGTACGTCCCCTCCACAAATGTCAAACAAATAAACCTGCTACTTCCTGAGGAACTTGACCCATTGCAAACAACATCTTGAGTTGCAAGGACAACCTAGACAAAGACTTTCTTGAACTATTCTTCGAACATCCTGTGAAGCTTTAACTTTCTAAAAGATCATCTGCTTTCTGTGTTGCCATATATCAAAAAGTATCTCAAGCCACAAGGATAGTCCAAACAAATGATTTGTACTTACTCAAGGAATGTACTGGATATGCAATATGGAATCTAGATTCTATATAGTACGATGGACTATGAAGATATATTATTGTATCTAGATAATTTACCAAAAGAAGATGTCTATTGCTTCATTCTTATTTGCATACCTCATGTTCAAAAACTGTTAATGAGGCTTTGTTGTTGTATTGTTTGCAACTACTTGTTTTCCTGCATTTCTTCCGTTTCATATTGATGCAGAGGCACTGGAAGAAACACAATGAAGAGTCAAATAGGGTTGTATGTCCAAATGGCATGAAATATACAATATCAACAAACAACCAAGGAAAACAAAAGTAACACTACACAAATAAAATTAGAAATATGTATCTTGTCAATTCTTGTTCCATGTATGTTCTTTTGCTCCGTTTTCTTTTTATTAATTGATGGTGATAGTCTGGATTTATTGCACATCCAAGAAGGCAAATAGGCATATAAGTAGATGTGACCGAGGTACAAATGCAACGGGAATTGTCCATGTTTTATTCTCTGCACAATAAAAAATTGTTCTAGGGAACTTGGTTGTTATGTTCAACACAACTTCTTGAAGCAACACATAAACACAATGTTTCTAGGTGTGTAACAAGGGTATGGCAATATGCTTTTCTTCGGTACGAAGAAAATAAAAGTTAGGAAAAAATGTAAAAAAATAGGGACATATGCAAATATGTATTCGAACGTTAATGGAATTCAATAGTCTAATGTTGTCTATAACTTGTATGCATTTCAAATTGAAAGTAGAAAATAGGTTCTATTATGATCACTCTAATATGTATCTGATATATCTGCATTTCAAATTGAAAGTAGAAAACAAATTGTATCATAATCACTCCAATATGTACTCAATATAAAAAATTTGATAGATCATTCTTCTCATTTGATGAAACGTTCTTTGTACATGTTTAGTTTGGTCCAATAAGAAATGCAAATTCTAGTTGTACATGTAACTCTAATTTTTTTGCATTTTCTAGTTACACTAACACATGTCAATATTGAAGTCTCCTAGAACCACTATGATTTTGTTGCAATGTATATTGCACAATGCTTTCGCTATTGCATTTACTATGTTGGACATAATTGCAGATGGGGCTACATAGATATTAATTATGGCAATATGTAATCCTTTGACAATTACCTTTACTAGAAGCACCTCTACATTAGGTTCTTCAAAATGCATATGTTTCGATATGGGTAGATGTTTTTTTTACTTGTATCATCACGTCGTGTTTATTGCAATTCGAGAGCCAATTGAAACACTAAAATTGTTCATTTTGCATCGACAGTGTCATATATGTTTCTTGAATGCACAAAATATCGGATTGCATTGTATCATAGTCACTATCTATGTCATTGAAATGCACACACAAAATACGTGTGTTTAATGAACAAATTGAAATACATGACTCTAATTTCACGGAGCACGAATCATATTCTAAAGTCCAGTTTGCATCACTACGCAAACATTGCATCTCAACAACTATTTTTTGTTTAACTTGAAGTCATCCATAGTCAAAGGACATATAAGATACAAAGACTTTATTGTCCTTACATGTGTCAATGTTGTATAAACCAATCCATGTCTTCGCACCCTAGCAGAATCAAATGCAACATTGTCTTGGGTTGGCCCTTGCTATCTGTGTATTGTACATGCACATGCAATTTGAATTGGGAGTTGTTTACAAATTTTCAAATGACCTGTCATTGCTTTTGTTGATGTTGGTTTCACTACTCGCAATATTTGTATTCAATCAAGCAAAATGTCTATGTTATATAAAGAAGATAAACTCATGGCTTGTCGATGTCCAATATGCGGATCATAGAAATTTATTCATAAAACATCAACGTTATTTGTTTTGGTGTATGCTTTAACTATTCCATCTGCACCATTCACTAAACCATCATGCAAATCGTAGTTACATGCATATATTTCAACGAGCATATCTAATTTTAGAACAAGTTGCGAAGGAAAAGTTGTTGTATATTCATGACGTCGCATACCACCATGATCGTCTTCCTCTTCGTCAATTGCATTGATTATAAGTTCCCTGCTAGGCATAAGCAATAACGTATACCTGTTATGTAATGTAACATCCTTGTTTTTATAAAATAGATAAGGAAATGTTGGGTGATTTGGAGCAAATCGAATGCAATTTGTGTTGATATAGTTCAGATTGTCTCTTTTTTCACTATTTGTTTTCATCCTATTTAAAATAGTGATAAATTTTTCACTTGTTCGTTGAATTGTAGTGTGCAATTCATAGCATTTTCACGCTATCTGCCCAAAAGCCATATGTTATGCTTTCCATGTTCATCGTGGGATGCTCAAATATCAAGGAATCGTGTATGGGTTGCGCTTGATAAAGATCACCACAAAATACCATATCCATGTGTTGACGGGGTAGAATTTGCCCTGCAACAGTAATGGGTACTCCCTGATGCATGGTCCCAATTAGACTATGCATCGTTTGGTTAAGAGACCCATCCGGAATTTGGTTCGGCTGCCATTGTTGGTTATGAGGGTGAAAATTGATGGTTATGCAATGCAAAGATGTAGATGAAGACTATGTATTAAAATAAATCTAATCTATTGCTAATCTATCATTTCCTATCCTAGCTAGGAGTGAACTATAGTGACCAGATGAGTTGTAAATGAAACTAAATTCTGTCAAGAACCCCACATAGACAATTAAAATGAAGGTGCAAAGTTAGAAACATGAGCATACATACATATAACCAGAAAAGTATAAATTATATTTATGCATACATTAACAACTCGTGAGCTCGAGACTTGAAAACATAAGAAAGAATAACAATTATATAACATAATATTATGTGCATTAGATTAGTCTATCATCACACATTGTTCTTGCAGTCCATGTGATCAACATACATTGTACTTGAAGAAGTTCACAACAAAATCAACCACACACACAAGTTCTTCTCTCTTTCGAAAACTAGCCCTGGGGGCTTCTTAATATTAGTAGTTTCAGCGATAGTACATCAAAGCTCCAAGGAATGGATTCTCAATTTTGGTTGACATTGTATTCCCAAAATAGTTCAGAAATGTACAATGTTTGAAGAGCCAAAAAATCTCTTGCTTTGGGCACATTCCTAGTATTTATTGAAGCTCAACATGACTCTTAGCCTTTCACCTCCCGCGTGACCTTTCATTTCTCAACCTTTGTCTTTATTCCTTTTGTAGTGATGAGAGGGAAAAGACAATAGTTACATTTCGAATTTGTCTCCTAGTGTTGGTGGGCCATCATATATTTTGACTATAGCATGCTTCATCCACTTTAATGATTACCTTGGGCATTAGGGGCATTCATCATCATAGGGTTCAGAGTCCTTCAACCATTCGAGCTTGGTTCCTTTTTATGCTTCCCGTTGTTATGCCAATTGAGATTGACTTTAATGCTCTATTGTCTTTGGCTATAGATCAAATTGCAAGAGCATGTCTTCCTCTAGGCATTGGTACTGAACACCATTCAACATATCGCAAATGAATGGCCTTAAAGAGATACTTAAACAAACTATTAAAACATGCATTCAAAAACTTAAAATTGAAGCATGGTTCAAAAACTTAAAGTTGATTCATGGTTCCTCTGCTTACGCCTGAAGTGGTGTGTTGTGGTGAGGTTCTCGATAAAGTGTTAGATCTTAATAATGAAGAATGAAGACAATTGGTTAAAAATTTATTAAATTGTATAACTAAGAAGTCATTGATCTTGGAAATACCTTTCCAATGGTAAAAGGAACGCCCAAATTGAGCAAACGTTGCATCTTCACAACGATTTTTTGCTTAACATTGAAGTTATCCATAGTTAAAGGACTTAGAAGATACAAAGACTTTGTACTCCTTACATGTGAAAAGGTTGTGTAAACTAATCCATGTCTTCGCACCCTAGCATGGTCAAATGCAACATTGTTGAGCGTTAGCCCCTGTGATCTGTGTATTGTACGTTCACATGCAAGTTGAACTGGAAATTGTTTACGGATTTTCAAATGGTCTATTGTTGCTTTTGTAGATGTTGGTTTCACTACTTGCAATATGGGTATCCAGTCAACTAGAATGTCTTTGCTATATAAAGAAGCTAACCTCGTGGCCTGTCGATGTCCAATATGCAGATCAAAGAACTTTATCCATAAAACATCATCCTTATCTGTCTTTGTGTATGCTTTGACTATACCATCTGCACCATTCACTAAAACATCATGTGAATCATAGTTGCATGCATATATTTCAACCAACATATCTAACTCATAGTTGCATGCATATATTTCAACCAACATATCTAACTTCAACACAAGCTGCGAAGGAAAATATGTTGTGTTTTCATGATGTGGTACACTACCGTGCTCATCTTCTTCTTCATCAATTGCATTGATTAAAAGTTCCTTGCCAAGTATAAGCAATAGTATAAACTTGT
This sequence comes from Picea abies, assembly GCA_900067695.1. Lineage (NCBI taxonomy): Eukaryota > Viridiplantae > Streptophyta > Pinopsida > Pinales > Pinaceae > Picea > Picea abies. The sequence goes on along the minus strand of CBVK0100543558.1, from coordinate 10,876 downwards.
TATGCAATGTAACCTCCTTGTTTATGTAAAATAAACAAAGAAATGTTGGGTCATTTGGAGCAGGTCAGATGAAATTCATAATGATGTAGTCCAAATCGTCTTTTGTTTGACTATTTGTTCACATCCTATTCGGTATAGCAATAAACTTTCCATTTGTTTGCCGCATCATGGTTTGCAGTTCATAACACTTCACTCAATCTGTCCAAAAGTCATATGCTATGCTTTGCATGTCCATCCTAGGCTACTCAAATATTAGGGAATCATGTATGGGTTGTGCTTGATAAAGATACCCACAAAACACCATATCCATGTTTCCAAAATACCTTGTTTGTACATTTTTTTATGCTCCTTAGCTGACTATCAATCGAGAATAGGAATCGACTTCCAACCAGAGAAGCTTCATCAATGAGGACAAGTTGTAGTTCCTGATAAAGATTTGACAATGTGTCAAGTTTCTCTACTAAGTGGAATGACTGAGTCTTGTTGAAAGGCATAAAAAATGCATAATGGATTGTTGTTCCACTTCCATTGCAAGCAACTTTACCTCTATATTCCACTATCATTCCCTTTGGTTTCAAAGGATCAATTGTCCTATTTGCATAGTGTATTCATATAAGTACTTGGAATATCATTTTTGCTGTGAAGGTTTTCCCTGTTCCTACTCCACTAGTAAGAAATAAGTACAGTGGCATTTGAACATTCCTTAGTTTCTTTAGGGCAATGTCTTTGGAAATTGTTTGTTGTTCTTTGTTCAACATTCTTCTAAGTCTGTAATACTTGTTATTTTCAAGCAAAAATGGATGCGTTGCAACCTGGAATCCAAGATCAATTATTCTTTTTCTACTTTAACCTCTAGTGCATTGCAAATATGGTTGCAAATCGTATTGTTCACAACAAGTTGCACTTGTTCCTTGTTGGGTAAATGTACCATCAAAATCGAGAAGATCATTGTCTACTTATTGAATCACTTTTTCCATATCGCCTCGGGTTGCAATGACATTGCATATAAACTTAGCTTCATTGACTTGTATTATTGTTTGGTGAAAACAATAGGCAACTTCCCATGTGGGCCAATTAAGCTTTAATGTACATTCATTTTTTTTCAAATGAAACATACAACATTAGTTTCTCTCTACAAAAAATTTCATAATCAATGTACTTGTTATATTTGACAAATCATATCACATTTGGTTTTTTGTTTTTCGATACATGTCTACCATATTTTTTGTACTTGGAAACAAATTCATCAAGACAAATATTCTTAATCACGTATGGACGTTTAATATAGTAATCAATACATGACATCTTCCGAGTTGTCAGGTTCCCGTTTCAATAAAAGTGTTGGATTAAGGACGAATGTGTGTTTATCTATTGGAGATGTGTTTATAAAGATACATGGTCTTGAACTATTGTTAAGCGACAGATCAAGGCCAATATGAATTGCTTGATGTGTAGACATTTGTTGAAGATTCAACATGTTATTTCCAAGTGTACGGATCATTTGCATAGCATCGATTATGATTTTTTCATGTTCTTTGCATGTTCTCCTAAATGATTTTGTCATAGATTTGACAACTTTAGTCATATATGAACTGCAATACGATGCTGCGACATATGCATTGAGAACAAATTGTGCATCTGTGTTTGCATTCCACAAATTTGGAAAGTCTTTTGAAAAACTATTGTTCCGAATATGTGAAGGTTTTCATCTCAGAAATATTGTTGGTTGCTTTGGTGTGCATTGTATTAGTAGCAAGTACTCATCCTCTGCTAGTCCCATTTCCACCAAGAATTATTCGAAAATAATTGAATTTTCATAGTTTTTTTGTTCTAGTGATGAAAATAACAACTTTGAATTTTCGTCAACAACGTTGTCTGGTAATCCAATTGCTTCAAGAATAATTTTAATTTTCATCAGTGGCATAGGGAAGTTGTATCGACAATGTGAATTCTTTCATCTTTTACAACTTCTTGTATGGCAATGCCTATGCAATTTGTCAAGATCAGGATGCAGATAATTTGTGCCACGTGTTATGTACCTGTCCAAGAAGGCTGTAATCTTTGAATCATTGTCCTTTCCATATATCAGTGAATCTTTTATCCACAACAATCCATGTTCATGCTCACTTCCTCTATTCTAATTTTTTGTTACAAAGTAACTGTCTGATACCTTCCAAAAAAAGCTTTTGTCACGAGATATCAATTGCTTTAAAGCATTGATTCTATGTCTGTAGTAACGAGTACAAGTAACTGGGTCCTTTATTTTCAAGTATTTGATGTCCTTGTCTTCCAATGTTTCATAATTCTTTTCATTCCTTCTGTTCCTATACAAATCTTTCAATGCACACACCGATTCATGCCACTGATGCTATGCACTAGTGAATGTGACGAAAAACATTGGAGGTCCCAATTGTCATAACATTGCAAATACATTTTTCTTAATATGTTCAAAGTAATCCAGAGAAGTGTGAATTTTTTTTAAATCTATGTATCCAATATCAGATTTGAGTATCTTCTCCAAATTTGGTTTGTACTTCATGTCCTTTGCCAACAACTTTCTTCCTTGTAATTGTTCTTTTCTTATTCGTATCCACACGCAAGAAAGAACTTTGCCAATTATTGTTCTTACTGTTTTGAAGAATGTATTTGTAATATGATACGAAAAATCTCCGCTAGCATGTAACAATTCCCATTTCACTATTTTTTGGTAACTAAATATTTTTACAATGTCATCGTCAAACGCATTACCATAGAAAAGGGTTGTAAAGTTCATCTCTTCTACGTATCTGTCCATGAATATTCCAAGTGGATGTTGTCCTTCAACATATGCAACTTCAAAGATCTTATTGTGTGAATCATGGATGCATTGCGAGTCTGTGAACCCATGCACCAATTTTTCACTAGGTTTCTCACTATTCGATTCGATTTCCATATCACTTTCACACTCAAAATATACCTCTACCATGCATTTTTTATTATCTTGTTGGAGAACATGATTCCATTCTTTGTTTGTAGTGATGTCTGCAGCCTTATATAAATCCCTAGAACACAATTATTTTAATCCTTTCATGACAATGTTTACACGTACTCTTCCCGTCTGATAGGCCTTTTTGTATTGTAATTGTCTTTTCAATGCAATTGCAATTGTCATTGTTTCATCCATGAATTATGGCAATGCTTTTTGGACCATATCCATATGAACAAGAACGTTGATGATGGTCCCGTCAAGCCCATCTGCGATTTTTTATAGCCCCATTGTAATTCGAAGGGACACAAGTCTTTCCTCAAGTTTTGACAGTGTACTTGCAATGGGAAATCACATGTTATTGGTTTGTTGGTAGTTTTCCTAGCAGCATGATCCCTTGAGTTCCCAACCGAGAAATTTTTGGTTACCTGTTTCAGAGAGACCCTGATTAACGAATGGGATTCTCGAGGGACTGAGATCAGTGAAGGGGTACATTCCTTGGGTTGGACAGTTCTCGAGGGACTGAGATCAGTGAAGGGGTACATTCCTTGGGTTGGACAGATCAAGAGGAAGAGAGCTGGTGGAAAATCGAGATAGTTGTAGGAAGATATCAATGGATTGTTGGTTTTTATGAGCCGTCAGTGGACAATGAGAGACCACACTCCTTTGTAGATTACTAGCCTCAGCTCGGGGGTGACTGGATGTTGAGATTTAGAACAATCAGTCTATGGTTGGGTGAAACTTCCATCCCAAGCAGCTGGTTGCAACACTATTGTTTAAAGATAAGTGTTTTATCTTGTTGTTGGGTTATTTACATGTGTTATTGTTGTGCATGAACTCTATGTAAATGAGAATAATTTATATATTGTTGTAATAAGTTGTTTAGCTGCATTTCATGTTGATTATTAGCATGATGTAGATGCTTCTATTTTATGTTTGTAGATATTATCTAAATTTGTTTTAATTTGTAGCTGAAAGCTACAAGAAAGTAGTTAACTATAAATGAATTAATTTAGTTGGCATATTTTTTAATGAGTATTCTGCACCATAACGTCCCTCGGTTGGGTTGGGGCACATTAGATTATGGTATTAGAGCATCTGGTTCAAACATCGAGCTTTTAAGGGCTCAAACCAAAGCGAATTGGTGAAATTCATTGTTTCAAATTTTGTTTGTGATAGGTTGGGGAAAAACAGAGAAGAATAGAGAGGAATCCCCAATTTCGTAAGTGAAATCTGGGTTTAAATGACTACGGACTGCAGAGGTTCCAAGGAGCCAAGCGGTAGAGTTATAGATCAGAATTTTACCTGGAATGGTCGAAATACGAGTTTTAATGGTCGCCTATAGAGTAGTTATAGGCCGTTTGGTGAATCAATGGCCAAGATATCTTTTGATCTCGAGATCAACGACCGAGATTCGTCGTGATAAATTTAAAAATTTGTAATGTTTTGACCATTTGGAAAGGTTGAGTAAATCTATGGTTGTGATTAATTTATGGGTTTTTGTCGAAATTTTCTAAGTGCGAGGTTCGCCAACATAATCTGTCGACAACCATTGGTCAGATTGACGAGTTTGGCGAAGTGTTGGAAATTTTCCAAGAGAAAATTTCGATGGCTTATGGATGGGCGTCGACAGAGTTGTATGAAGTTGATACAATCAACGACCAAGATTCATTTCGGGTGTTTGTAAAGCAGATGAGATCGATGGTCTAGATCAATTGGAGAAATGTTGAAAAATTGCTAAGTGTTAAAGTTCACGAAGAGAAATCGCCAACGACCGATGTTCGAGCCAACCAAAATGGCGAAGAGTTTGGTTCAGCCGTAAGACATATTTGACCACTGGTGGCCGATGATTGGGTGTCGACTGGATTCGACGAAGTGTTTCAAATGGGTAAGAGAAATTGTCGATGACCGACGCGCCAATGGTTGGGTGTCGGTCGAATCCGGCAAAGTGTTTGGGTCACCCAAGAGAATCGATCGATGGGCAATCGAGGGAAGAGGATGATGATGTCATCATCCACTTGTCATGCCACATCACCCAAGTTGATACCTCAAGAGGATGTGTCATGCCATGTCAACATCCATGTGTCATGCCACATCAACAGTTGCCATGCTAGCCAACATAAGTGGTCGATGGCCAGGTCGTTCGATTTGGGAAAGTGTTTTTGATAGTCATCGGGGATCGTCGATCATTGATGGTCGACGATCGAATTAGAGGATTTAAGAGTTGTGTGCAAATCGGGCATCTGGAATGGGCCGACGGTCCTGTTAGCAGATAGAGAAAAGTGTCGCGCGCATCCAAAGGAAAGAGTCAATCACCGATGGTCGATAGAGTCAGATCAACGATTGTTGTTTCTCCTGATTTGAGATCAATGAATTAGATTTAAAGGATTATTACAATGGTAAAAAAATCGGTTTTATGTGAATCTTTTGGGTTTTTTGAGGTCATTAACTTGTGGGGCATGTTTTAGGCCATAAACAACGTTTTTAACCAATCAAAACCCACGAGAAGAAAGTGTACCAAGGTACACTTTTTCTTTGCATCTCAAATAAAATAACTTGGAGAGACCTATCTAATGAGTTAAACAGTTTGCAAAACGAAGCTCATATGATAAAGTTACAACCAAAATAGTGAGGGTAAAATTTTGGCACCAGTTTTACTTCCAGAGGGCATAACTCCATGCTCAAAAGTCCGTTTGGGGCACAAGAGCAGTTGATAGAAAGATTATAACCCATAGAATCCAACGGTGGAGTCAAATTTGGGTTGTAGGTACCTAAATATATGTTGGAGAGGAAATAAGACACTTGTAGGATACAAGGGTAATTTGGGAAAAATAGTCAAAACTTTCATGGACTATAACTTTCAGCTCAGAGCTCGAATTTGAGAAAATGAATAGTTGTTGGAAAGGTATTAAGGAGTAGAAGACATATGCACACCCACAATTTTGAATTGGGCAATACATTTTCTCAGAAATTAATAAATAGATTTTTGTAACAGTAAAAGAGTAGAAATTGCAACATGCAATTGTTGTAACTTTTCGCTCATAACTCAGATTGAGGCATGAGTACAGCCATTTGAAAGATGTTTCAAAGAGGAATGCATCAATGAAATCAAAATTTGAATTGGTGTAATGTGTACTTCATAAATTGATGGATAAATAACATGTATTATAATGGATGGAATGTTTTATGCTATGCATGTTTCTAAAAATAATTATTCCATGCACATTTCTTGCAAAATTAGAGGTATAAGAAAGAAACTTTGGTTCTTACATGAGGACTACAATTATGGAGGATGCTTAGGGATATTACAACCGTGGGGAAGAAATCAAAGGTCTACATGTCATCATGGGGAATGTCGAAACAAAGTCAAATGGAAGAAGGGATAGACAAGAGCATGTCACTATGAGAAGCTTGCATAGGGAAGTGCAGAGCTATAGAGATGATAATGAAAAGATTATGAAGGTAGGCTTCAGAGCTTAAATATGTTTCATAAGAAAGTCAACAAGGACTCTGAAACTAAGCAAGCAACTAGTGTTAGACAAGTTTCAACATCAAGATCCCATAGCAAAAGGGTTGATCATGGAAATGATATAATATCAAGAAGCATGACCAAGCACCATCATTCACCAAAGCAAACCACTAGAAGAAATCATGCAAGTTCATAGCCAAGGAGTAACCCAAGTGTGTCTCTTGTTCGAAGGAAAATTAGAAGAAGGCACAAGGCATATATCTTGCAAGGTGAACTCAAGAAGATTAAACCACCAACTGCCAATGGTGAACACATGAAAGGAGAAGAGGTCGAGGCATGGCTGTTGGAAATGAAGAAATATTTCCAGCTACATGACTACCCCTCCCGGGTAGAAGCTAGAATTTCCACCTACCACTTGCAAGGAAAAACATCCATGTGGTGGGATCAACTTAAGCAAGCCAAGAACCTTGATGAGAAGAGGATCTCCTGGAGGCAATTCAAGGGATATTTCCAATAGAAATATTTGTCCGAGAATTACTATGAAAGAAAGATGAAAGATCTCTTTGAAATCAAATTGGGAACCATGACAAAGGGGTAATATGATAAGAGGTTCTTTGAATTGTTGAAGTATGTCGACTTCATCAAGGATGAGAAAGTCAAAATCCACATGTTTCTAAGTGGTTTACCCTCCTTTTATAGTGACAAGATTCAATATGATAACCCCAAGATTTTGGAGGAGACGATAAGGAGAGCAAGGCATCTTTATGAGCAGAGCAAAGGAATGCCATTTTTCCAAAAGGCTTGGAATGAAAGGATGAAAGGGAAAAAGTAATAAAGGAAGAAAGGTTGTAAGCCACCCTTTTTCAGGAACAACACCCAAGAAAATCAACGAGGTCAATCAACCCGAAATGAGCATAAGGCTGCAGATTCATTTGTGAAAAGGCCAAGGAAACAACCTATTCAATGTTGGGGATGTAAGGGAAATCACTTATATAGGGACTGCCCTCACAAAGGAGAAAGAATGAGGATTTTCCACAACATTCAAGAGGCTGAAACAATGGAATACATGGGAGGAAGCATGCCAATGATTTATGCAGCCTTGGACAACAAGCAAGTTGAATATCAATCCCTGTGATTGAAGTGGAAGGTACAATAAATAGTGATCCCATAACAATTTTGATTGATTCTGGAGTTATCCTTAGTTACATAAATGATAACATTGTCAAAATATTTCATTTGCAAAGAAGTAATCTTAAGAAATCCTGGTTAGTTCAGTTAGCCACAGAGGCTAAGAGGAAAATCAATGAGCTGGCTAAAGATTGTCCGATAGACATGAATGGACTAATCACAAGGGTAGATGCAAACATCATACCATTGGGTTCACATGATTTCCTAATTGACATGGATTGGTTGGAAAAACACCATGTTGTCCTAGACTGTTACAACAAGACAATCACATGTCTTGATGAAGAAGGGCATCAAGGAAAGATTCAAGGCATTCCAAGAGTTGTAGTTTTTAGAGAGATTTCAGCTATGCAATTGAAGAAGAGTTTTAGGAAGGGATGTCATATTTTTGCAACCCATATGGAAGAGGCAACCAAACACAAAGTGGCAAGCATTGGAGACCATATGGTCTTAAGGAATTTTGAAGATATATTTCGGGAAATACCAAGATTTACACCAAAGAGATACATTGATTTCTCTATAGATTTGGTGCTAGGAGCTGCCCCAGTGTCCAAGACACCTTATAGAATGGGCACACCAAAATTGAAGGAGTTGTAGACGAAGCTTGAAGAGTTGTTAAATAAGGGGTATATACACCCAAGTGTGTCACCTTGGGGAGCTCCGGTTCTTTTTGTAAAGAAGAAATATGGAACCTTAAGGTTGTGCATTAATTTCAGACAATTGAATAAGGTCACCATAAAGAACAACTATCCTTTGCCAAGAATTGATGATTTTTTTGATCAGCTGAAAGGTGTAAGAATATTTTCGAAGATCGACTTGAGATAAGATTATCATCAAGTAAGGATAAAGGAAGAAGACATCAACAAGACAACATTTAGGACAAGCTATGGGCATTATGAATTCGCGGCAGTGCCATTTGGACTATCAAATGGCCCAACAACCTTTATGTGCCTAATGAATGGAGTGTTCTCAAAGTACCTAGACAAGTTTGTGATTGTGTTCCTAGATGATATACTCATCTACTCTAAGTTAGAAGAGGAACATCAACAACATTTAAGAATGGTGTTGCAATTTCTGAGAGAGCATAAATTGTACGCTAAGCTATTTAAGGGCATCTTTTATCAAAAGAAGATTCACTACTTGGGGTATATAATTTTAGCAGATGGGATAGTGGTATATCCTGAGAAGATAAAGGCGATTAGAGGATGGCCAATGCCAAAGAATGTGAGAGAGGTTAGATAATTCATGGGTCTTGTCGCTTATTACTGAAGATTCATAAAAGGATTCTCAAAGATTGCAAGTCTAATCAATTCTCTGCAAAAGAAGGAAGTGAAGTTTGAATGGACTCCCAAGTGTGAAGAGAGTTTTTAGTAGTTGAAGGAAATATTGACAAGTGTGCCAATATTGAATATTGCAGATCCAAATGAATATTTTGTTGTGTGCACTGATGCATGCAAGGAAGGGCTCAGTGGGGTCCTTTGTCAAAAGGATAATGTGGTATGCTACGAGTCCAGAAAACTAAAATAGCATGAAATAATTTATGTTACACATGACTAGGAGTTAGCAACAATTGTACATGCATTACAAATGTGGAGAAATTACCTTATGGGGAAGAAATTCGAGCTAAGGATAGACCAATGTGGTCTAAAGCATTTGTTTGGACAACCAACACTAAATGCCAGACAAACTAGATGGCTTAAATTTTTGAGTGAAAATGACTTCAAAATTAAGCATATAAAGGGCAAGGAAAATCAAGTGGCTGATGTACACAGCAGGAGAGCTCATGAAGTGCATGTTGTGTCCATTAGCATGTACATGACTGATCTAAAAGATCAAATTATTGCAACAAAAAATTCAGATCAACGATATGTAAAAATAAAAGAAACATTAAAACAAGGTAATTTTCAACAAAAAATTAATTCTTATGAACTGAAAGAAGATGGAATTCTCATGTACAAAGGTAAGGTGTATGTGTCGAATTCCAGTGAGCTGAAAAATGTAGTTCTGAAGGAAATGCATAATGTGCCATATGTCGGGAACTCGGGATATTAGAAGACAATTGCAACTGTAAGGAGCCAATACTTTTGGCCAAGAATGAAAAAGGAAGTGGCTAATTACATAGCTAGATGTCTAGAATGCCAAAAAGTGAAAACATAGCATAAACATCCAGCAAGTTTGCAACAACCATTTCCCATTCTGGAATGGAAGTGGGAAGTTGTTACAGTGGATTTTATTACTAAGTTTCCCAGGAAATTGAAGGAACATGATTCCATCATGATGGTGGTGGATAAATTAACTAAGGTAACACATTTTATCTTGGTGAAGACAACACACAAGGCAACAAATATTGCAAAGATTTATATGAAAGAAGTTGCTAGGTTACATGGAGTGCCTAAGGCAATAGTTTCATATATAGATCCAAAGTTTACTTCCAATTTTTGGAAAGGTTTATTCAAAGGCTCTAGGACAAATTTAAATCTTAGTACAACATATCACCTAGAGTTAGATGGGAAAACAGAAAGGACGAACAAGATAATTGAGGACATGCCTAGAATGCATGTGATGGATCAACCATCAAAGTGGGAATATTATGTTCATTTAGTTGAATTTGCCTACAACAATGGGTATTAGGCCTCATTGAAAATAAGTTTGTTTGAAGCTATGTATGGAAGAAAATGTAACACTCCAATAAGTTGGGATAATCTAATAGACAAAGCAGTTGTTGGGCTAGATTTGTTAAGGGAAATGGAAGAACATATGGCAAAGATAAAGTAGAATTTAAAGGCTGCCCATGATAGGTAGAAAAGTTATGCAAATAAGAACATAGTGTTTAGATATTTTAAAGTGGGAGAACATGTGTTTTTAAAAGTCAAGGCAAAGAGAAGTTCACTAAAATTAGGAAGTTGTCCAAAGTTGACTATGAGATATTGTGGGCCTTTTGAAATATTAGAAAAGATAGGGCCAGTTGCATACATACTAGCATTTCCTGCATTCATGAGAGTGCATAATGTATTTCATGTTGTTGGGTATGTGTTATATTCTTTGCATGTGTGTGTGGGTGCGCCGGATACGACAACTGCGTCTGACGATCCCTTCACCTAGAGCTCTGCTGTGTGCGCCGAGCGCTTTCCTAGGGGGGACAGGTATCCCCCCCCTGGTTACGCGCAGCGTTCGGGGCAACGCCCCAAACTTTTTTTTTTGGGCGGTTTTTGCTATTTTTTGCGGATTTTGCTATTTTTAGCTGATTTGTAAATTAA
>CBVK0100543557.1:0-17536 GCA_900067695.1 Picea abies | reverse complement strand
TAATAAAAAAAACAAATTAACCCTAAATTTATTACGTGTAGGAATTTATTATAATTAAAAAAATTTAAACCCTCAATTTATTACATGTAGGAATTGACATCATGGGTCCTCGCATGAGGCCCACGTGCCTCCTCCTCCAGGTGCTCATCTTCTTCTTGCTTTTCTTCGGCCTCATGTGCGCTAGTGGGAAAGCAATTATCTTCATGCTAGGCCGTCGAGCGTTGTGTTCTCTGCTGAGACCATCGGTCTCCTCTATAGGAGTAGGAGGAAAGATCTCTGGACCATTTTCACCATTTCTTTGGCTGGCCTTCATTCTTTAAATCAACAATTGAGGATTTGTCTGCAACGATTATGGATTGGGTTTGAAGAGCATAGTAGAGAAACAGAGCAGGAAGGCATTTGGGCTGAAGGATGCTAGGCATTTTTCTCTGTGGAAAGATTGAAAAGCAATAATAATGGACAGAGAGTCGTTTGTTGAAGGTTCATCGACATTTCCATCAGCCATGGATATTATTCCTATCATGCACGATAGCAATCACTATGAGCTCGTCAAAGATATCGGGTCGGGCAATTTCGGCGTAGCGCGCTTAATGCGTGACAGACAGACCAGGGATCTCGTTGCTGTCAAATACATTGAGCAGGGCGAAAATATTGATGAAAATGTAAAAAGAGATATCATCAATCACCGCTCGCTGCAAGTAAGTGATTTTTTTTCCTAGAATTTCGATTTGATCTGAGGTAAAGAAAACTAGATAGATGCATTTCTTTTTCCCTGGTTCATGTTTTATTTTGGGTGTTCATGTTTTATGAATTGGGCCTTCTCCAAATCTACTTCCTGACAGAGACAACATACTTGAGATTCTTAATGAATGTGTGAATATGAAAGCAGACTCCACGAAGAAGCTCCAAAACAAAATCATTGCTCTGGCAAGGAATTCTCAGAACTTAAAAAATTTGAGAGGCTAGCTTCGGCTCTGATATTCCTAGGTTGAATTTTGGCTTCTTTCCCTCCTTAACTTTTGGCAAGTTTAGCTCTAAAAAAAATTTCTCAACTCATCTGTCAACAGTCCTTCAGACATGGCATTGCACTGTTGTAGAGCATCTGATGCAGAACTAAATGGTTGTTTAGATGATAGAGACGCCCAAGTTCACCATTAATGTTTTGATTTAGGGGAAGCAAAATGGTTTCATGGGATTTGAAGTAGCGACCTCTTGTTGGAAATAGGGCACTGGGCACCCCTCTAATTTCTATGGATTCTATTGCAAAGTATATTGAAAGGTACCTTGATAAAGCTAAATTTAGCCAAGAGGTGCGTTGCCATAGAGGGTGACTTGCGACATGTTTTATCCATTTTTAGTAGCAAACAGAGCACACCAATTGAGGAGTTTATTTTTGAGATTAGTAGCATGCAAGTCATCATGGAGGGCGTTTCCTTTGTCCTATTTTCTTCTATGTTTTATGTATTTTTACCCATCAAGGAGTGCGTTGCCAGGAAGGATATCTTAATACCTTTTTTGTGCTAAATTTACTAGCAGTGAGGTTACACTTACGTGTGAGCATTTTTGCTTTTACTATTCAAAGAAGAGTTAATTTTAGTCTTCAGGGGAGAGCCTTTCATTATAGAAGATGTTCCAGGAAGGTGAGAGATTCATTGGTGTCCATTCTTCATCTTCTACTATTCCTCTTCTTCTTCCAGCCTTAATGTCTGAATCTAAAAGCTATAGTTTGATAGCTATCTAGGTCAACATGGTCTTGAGTAGCGACTTTCATGCTGCGTACCCTTCAGTTTCTTGGGGCATATTTAATTTAAATTGTACTAGAATTATTCTCTGGCATCTCTAATTAATAAAAATCTAGTTTGTGTGGTCTATGAAGTTATCCTATTGTGAGAATTCATTCAAAATAGGATGCTCTCTTTTCTTCTGATTCCGTTTAGGACTTTAAATTAGCAAGGCAATTTGAATCAAGATTCAAATCTATATTAGATGGTTTGTTGAATAACTGGAATTTCAATATAGATTCATTTGTTTTCAATTTTTATTGAGGTCCAACTATCCAAACATACAATTTTGACGATTTTTGAAATGGCATCTTGAAGATCTATTTGTAAATTAAAACAAATAAATTCCCATATATTCCAAGTAACGTAAGAGCAATCCCTCTTTCAGTTTTGCAGAGTAAATATGTAACTTTGGTAATAAACTATAAACTGTTTGTAATTTTTTTTTTTTATAACTCTGGAAATAAACTATCCGTAATTTTTGTATAACAATGGAAATAAATTATTGTTTTACTTCAGTGAATTTTGCATTTACATTTTCCATTCTTGTTGCATTTATATATATATATATATCTTATATTATCATTTAATAATGTGTTTGGTTTGGTTTGCAGGTTAGGCAGGAGGGACTTTGGCCCTCAAGGCTCCAAGGTTTCAACTACGACTCTGATACCAATTGTAATGGCTCTAAGTTAATTATAACAACCATTAAATTAGAACACACAGTAAAATTTAATAATTACTTCATCTAGCACATTCGAAATCTAACTTTTCATAGTAATAAAATTTAATAACAATTTACTTCAAAACAATTCATAACTCTAACCTGAATCTGATGCTGTCGCTTGCTTCCTTAGCTTGCTTCTTTAGGACACCACCCAAAACCAACCTCCCTGTCGACTAGTAGCGCCTAGCCCTAGGATATCAACGGATATCCTAGCCCTCCGAGCCCAAAACCTCCAACAACCCCTCGGTGCACTGTAAATTCCTCCCTTTGTCCACTACTCAGAGCTCTCCCCAAAATCCCTTCTCCCCTCTCCTAGAATAAAAATGAATCCCTTCTAAACTCCTTTCCCCCGCCCTTATTCCTCCTTCACTGCCTTCCCTTCATTAACTCCCCCACCTAATACCTTATCCCATTCTTAAAGACCTTATCCCATTATTAAATGCCTTATCCCATTCATTAAATGCCTTATCCCATTCATTAATATGTTTCCATTTATGGGAACGTAACTTAAATTAGTATTATATTTTTATTATTAACCATTAATTGAATACTTAATTAATTAATGAATTAATTAATAATTAAATCAATCATTAACCCTCATGAACACTATTTAATAATATCCAATTAGAAATGTTATTTTAAGATATAAATACAGTTTAGCTAATATTTTAGGATTATTATTAAATTAATTATTCTTAATAATCAAGGGTCATTACAAGGCCTCTTAGAAACTCATCCAAAATCATCCAGTAAGCACTGATCCTTGATTGGATATAATCCTCTTAGGCGCACCATGCAGCTTCACAATATCACTAATGAAAACTCTAGTTATGCCAGGTGCCTGATACATCGTACACATAGGAATAAAGTGAGCACTCTTTGTCAGAGTGTCTACTACTATGAAAATCGAATCATGTATCCTTTCCATCAATGGCAATCCAACAATAAAATCCATCGAAATAACCTCCCATTTTGATTCTAAAATAGTGTGTGGTTGTAGTAATCCAGCTGGGTGTCTATGTTAAGCCTTTACCTATTGACATTCTAGACATCTGGCCACATAGTTGATTATGTTGGCCTTCATTCCCTTCCAGAAGAATATGGGTTTAAGGTATGCCCTCATCTTCGTGACTCCCAGGTGAGCCATGTAAACTGCTCTATGAGCCTTGCTCAGGATCAACATCCTCAACTCGTCCTTCAGTGATACGTAGATCCGATTTTTAAACCTCAATAATCCATCGCTATCAAATGAAAATCCTTCAAATCATGGTACCATCATTGTGTTTTTTTCAATAAAACCCTCGACCTCTTTGTACTAGTCATCATCATGCTGTAAAGTTAGAATCTATTCACATAGATTCGTCTGAAGAGGCAACACCGAAAAGATGTGTGGTCTCTAACTCAATGCATCCGCCATGTTAACGCTCTGTAAATTCCAAGAGGTTGTCAGAGTATAAGAAATTTACAAGAGGTAACTTTATCTAACCACTTCAAAACTGGAATCTAGCCCTACCAACTTCAGAGAGGGATCTCTCTGTATGATTTAGCTATGTTTTAACTTCGAGATATTAGGCTAGTTAAACAAAATATGATTTAATGGTTTGTTGTTGTTTTTGTTAAGTTGGATGAAAAGTGTCTTACACCTCCATTAGGCTATGGGGTCTGTATTATAAAGATAGAGGTCTGAACAGAAATTAAAAGATTCTTTTCACCAGGAAAGATAATGCATTCATTGGATTCTTTAGCAGTAAAGTGATAAATAGCAGAAAATATAAGAATATCAATTAAAGTAAAGAAGCATTTAAGAATTTATTCATTGTAATATCAGAAAGATAAACATTTAGATCTTTCAAAGCTGGAAATAGGGTATACAATGATAAATCCTACAACATGCACTACTTTTAAAAGATTTGATTAGAAAACAATATGATAACTGAGGGAGAAAAACATTTAACATAGAAAATAAAACATCACCAATGAATAACACGCGAGAATCCTGTGAAACGTCCCTTTGTATTACTGGAAGATCTCTTGATAAAAATTACAGTCTTTCTAGCTTATAGGGTGTAAAAATAAACCCTTGGTACTTCAAAGTTTGAAGTATTTATAATAAAAAATTACATATGATCCTGTCATTAAAGATGAAGATGTGGCAAATTCTAAATTTAGCTAACTAACTCAACAAGATACAAAAATTTAGGAACTGTTTGATGATGTGTTGAAATATTCATGCTGATTTCTAGGGTAAACCGTTGGTGAGTCCTCTGCACGATCTAGTTTGATTGGATAGATGACTGAGCTTGGACACCTCATATCCTACTCGATCAGATTGCATAACTCTTCCCATCGAAGGTTACTGGGAACGACGACTTTGATTAGTCTTCGGTATACTTCATCCATCTCTGTATACTTGGAAAAAGTTGGTTTGATGATGAAAATGTACTGGATCTCATGTTGTATACTGATGTCTGAATGGAAAGTTTGTAAGAATGCCCTGCCTATGATACTACCCTGTATTCCCGAGAATTTCAAACTATCCTTGGCCACGGTGGCTAGTTTCTTTTTTCAATCAGAAAGTGTCATTAACTTGTCAATTATCACCCTTAAGCCAATGAGGCCTTTCTTGTACAGAGCTTCAATTTTTCTAAAACATCTTTGCACTCCTATGTCCATAGTCTGGACTTTTTCCTCCATTTGTAGCATCAATCCTATTTTTTTCAAGACTCTCTTGACCTCGAGGATGGTTTTTGTTATATCTTCAATTTTCAAATCCTCTAACTCTTCTTTGGTTTTTGAATTTAGGAATTTAATGATCTCAGTGGCTTCTGCAGGCATCTCTCCCAATTCTCCTCTTATTTTCTCAATTGTTTTCTTGCTTCTTTGCCCCAGTTCGTTCTGCTCGAACATGATTTGTATCATAGGCCATATTTCATTTATGGATTTGGTGATATCCATCCAGACACTTTCCTTGACCTCAGCCAGTGTTTTTCCTGCCAATGTTTTCTTTTGAAGTTTTTGCAATTCTTGTTTGATCTTGTTTGATGTTTGTTTCTCCTTGGAGTAGCTGGTTTGTCTTGAGTTCCTGAAGGTTCTCAACCTCCTTTCTAAGTCTGCTAATCTTTGTCTCTTGCAAATTCACCTCTTCCATAGATTTTTCCAGTTCTACTATCTTCTCCAGAGCTGTCAGTGGAGTTGCTGGGGGAGTTTCTACTGAGGGGGTTCCCACTGTGGATGCTATGCTTACTCCTATGAGTGGAACTATGCTCAATGGAATGACTTCCATAGGCTTTGATTGTTCCTTCTCTTTCAATAATCTTTACAGTTCTGCTTCCATTTCTTTCAACTGTGCATTCTGCTCCATGATTAACTTGAGCATTTCATCCTTTTCACCTTCTATCTCAGCTATATCCTTTGTTTGTGCATCTTTCATTGGTGGCAGTTTCAACTGTTTCCTCAGAGAGGTTATATCGACATTTTTATTTTTAAGAATTTCTTCAACTACTTTCACATTTGAGGGGTCATACCCAATCTCGCGGACCAATTCTTCCAACTTCTTAATTTTGTTATCCTTTGCAAAGGATGATATCTTTTCTAATTTCAGCTGTGTCTAGACATTGCTCAGAGATACCTATAACTTAGTGGCCGCAGTAGAAGCAATTGCTAATGTGGAGAAAATCATTTCCCTAGTTTGCCTATGCATATCCATTTGATTAGTAGGATGCACATCCCTAGTATGAAACTCGAATGTTTCCCTTTTGTAATTAGTGATTGCTTTGGGGTCTGGCACCTGTGCCTGCAAAAATGCCATGTGCATTCTACCCTTTTTTGTGTCGAATGTAGACAATATTCTATGTTGCATCATTGATGTTTTCTTCCAAAACTGAGCATAAGTATTGTTGGTCGGTGTCTGATTTTTCTTTTTGATCAGGTCTTACGTCTCAAAAACACTCAATTTTGGTCCTACTTTACTTGGTTGGTCGACTAGTGGATTACTCGTGGGATTCTTAGGCACAACAGTAGACATGATTTTCTTGTTTCTTGTGCTCAAAAGTGCCTAATCATATTTCATAGTTGTAGTGGATAGGATTTTTGTTTCACCAGCCGTGTTAGGTGTAAGATTGGTTTTTGGCATTTTGGTGTGTAATTGGAAATCTTCAGCCCAGACTTCAGTGATGGAAGGTGAAGTATCCTTCCTGGGTGTTTTCTCCTTGGGAACCTATGGTGTGGTAGTCTATAAGATGATGACTGAAGGGTCCTACTATTCCATCTCAACCAGAGTGTTCAGCTCCCATTCTGTTTGATTTGCAAACTTTTCTATCTTAGGTTTGGGTGTATGAACATATGAAACATTTTTATTTTTAATCCTCATCTCCAAAATTGTCCTGGATGGATCATAGTGCCATATGAAACTAACATGAAACTTTATTTCTTTCAAAAATCTATCTGCTTCCTCCCCGACGCCTTGTCTATTATAAATGAAATACCTTATTTGCCCTTTATTCTAAGTTGTTGTTTCTTTTTTAGAGACACAAAATGTATGTCATCTGAGTTAATCATTTGCCTTATATACTCTAGGGAAAATATCCTCACAAGCAGATACTTGGGCAATTTGTATGGACCCAACTTGCATCCATATACTCTGATCTCGGTGTGATTTTGGTAAAGATACCAATCTCCATTCTTTGCAAGGTCTAAGAGGTGTAAAATCCTCTGAATCTCCTCATTTATTTTTCATTCAGGTCTTCCACTGAGCATGCTCACCACAGGATGGTAGAACTCCTTGATAAACTGTTTGAAACTGAACTCTGTTGAATTTTGTCTGAGTAGTGAAGTCTAAGATGTTACCACCTGTCGCCTCCTGTCCTTGTCCATTTTTTGCATTGAAAAGGAGAACCTGTCTGGTTGAAAGAAAGTGAACATGTAGGCTGGTACTGAGGAATACCGGAACATGCCTTCTAAGGTGAAGTTTAAGAACTGCTCATGAATATTGTCCGTCAGGAAAGTGTTGTAGTCGA
This sequence comes from Picea abies, assembly GCA_900067695.1. NCBI lineage: Eukaryota > Viridiplantae > Streptophyta > Pinopsida > Pinales > Pinaceae > Picea > Picea abies. The sequence goes on along the minus strand of CBVK0100543557.1, from coordinate 10,013 downwards.
ACTACATGGTGGGTCTTTCTTCTGTGGAAAAAATGGACAGAAAACCCAATATGGGTTCATCCACCCATTGGTAGGAAAAATAACCCAGTAGAGCATAGAGTCACGAAATGATTTGGTTTCCCTTTACTGAGAATATAGAGGAAGGGTACGGGGGATTTGTCTTGGGAAGCTGAGCATCCTGAAGGAGTAAAAGCTCAAAAATATGGGCTCTCTAAGGGAATGATAGTTTCTGGTACAGCTCTGTGATGACTTCGATATTGAAAGGGGAGGCAGATTTAGTTCTGGATATCTGCATCATCTGATCAATGGCCTCGGGTGTGATGAATAAAAGAGTTTCTCCTGATGAAGATAGTATGGCTCTCTAGTCAGGTCTGTAATGAGCCTAGCATTTGAGGGAAAATTTAGGGAAATGTTGAATCTAGGGAAAAAGATATAGAGGAAGGTTGGATTCCCAGAGCCCAATTTCATCGCTCTGATCTAAGAAAACATCTTTTATCCATGAATGCAAATCCGCAAAGTCAAATTCACACTTGGTGTCTGCAATTAAATGATCTTTGTCAGCTAAATGGATCCTGTCAAGGTCGACAAGAGGTGGGAAGAAAGGATTTTCCTTGTCTTATGCTTTCTTGGATTTTGGTGCCATCACTGTGAAAATACCTGCAGTTCAAACAAAATGTTAGTGGGGATGACTATGGCTTTGGATGACTGATTGTAATGGAGGTAAGACAGGGGTAATTTCTCTAGAGTGAGGACAAAGTAAGCAATGGGAGAAATGAATGGAAAGGGTGGTTTTGAGCAAATGGATACCTGTTGGGCATGGGGGATAGATCAATAAGCTAACAGATAAGTTAGCCAGTAATAAATGGCCAACGGGTCTTTTGGAGCATGAGATGGCAGGTAACAATAAATGATGAATACAACCAAGTGACATGGAGGGTGTTGATTGGGAAGTGACCATGGTGAAGGGACTTGTAACGACTGAACAGGGGGAATGGACTGATAGAGTTATGAGATGTGATATTCAGGGGAAAAAGTGGAAAATGATGTCATGGGGTGACGGGGGTATGTCAAAAATTGGTATGTGGTACGTGGCAGGATTATGGAGCAATGGATTCCTACCACGGAGAGAAAGGGGCCCACCAGAAAAACACTCCATTCTGGACCCCCCCCTCATCGTTAAAAGTAGACCAGTTGGGGGCATCCGAAAAATACCGTTAGTCGTCCATCGATGCACCTACTGCTGGACCGTAGATCTAAGCGCAATGTTTAACCAACATTCTGGCTAGCACCTCAACCATTTATCTATGCACTGTCTTTAATCTATGAGTGCAAACTCATATTTTCTCTAAAAACTTAGGATAAGCGCTTTAAGTGGGCTTTTCCAATCTTTCCCTGTTTTTATCACCATGGGGTTAGACATTCAACTTTCAAAAATCAAAGATAGGGTTCATCATCGATCATCATGCATGTTTTATTGAGATAAAGTAAAGTACTCTATTCTCTAACCTAATTACCTATGAAATTTAGCCTAGATTAAATTGTTGGACTAAGAAATTACTCTATCCTGGGTTATTTGACCAAGATTAGGCAGTTTGGTCAATTTTTTTCACTAGCTAACCTAATTTGCTTGGCTAAGATTAAACAGTTTAGCCAAGCTTATTCACTACTCCTATCAACATCAATTTCAAAGGACTTGGCCATGATTAAACTGTATGGACCAAGTCATTGTTATTGCATGGGGCTTTATTTAAATTTATTTTATGCCCTCTTTTATTCTTTTTCTTTCTTTTCTTTTTCTTTTTCTTTTTCTTTCTTTTCTTTTTCTTTTTCTTTTTCTTTTTCTTTTTCTTTCTTTTCTTTTATTTTTTCTCAAATTATTTGCAAAATGAAAAATCATTTGACAACCAAAACAATAAAAGGATAAAATTTTCAGTCACCAGTTGATCCTATAAATTATAGGGTTATAACAACAGCTCCACCTAGGGATGGTACTCTCCTTGTGAAGTGCCAAGAATCTTGTTTTCTGATGTTCTGAAAAAAATTCTCCACAGTTGCCTTTGTTGTTTGATTTGTTTTATTTTTGAAAGTTTGATGACAATGTTTAGTAGCTTAGGGCCTTCTCTACGGGCTTCAACCATCTGATCAAAATTATTCACTCAAAAACTTGTAAGCATAATAAAATGATTGTACAATGGAAGGGTGTGACTCACGGTCCCTACTGAGGAGATGAGTAGTGCTTCAACATTCTTCCATTCACAGGTCCTCCTGAAAGATTGGTCCCATTGCTGTTGTTGAGAAGGAAAGCATTATTTCCTCTGAATGCGTGAATTATGTAAGGTCCCTTCCATAAACTTTCAAATTCTCCATGCTTCCCCTTATCTTCATTCCGAGCATCCCATCTTAGAACCAGGTCACCTAGATCAAATTCATCTTCTTTAGTTCTTTTATCAAAGATCCTTTTTATGCTCTCCTAGAAAACCTAAGTTTTGTTGTATACTTCTTCTCTAGACTGCTGCAAGTGGATCATCTGGTTTATCCTTCTTTGGGAATCGTTCGGCTCGGCTTGCATCTCTTGTAGAAGTTTCATGACAGGAACCCCTAAGGAGGTAGGAAAAACCACTTCAGTTCCATAGAACAACTGATATGGAGACATACCAATTAACCTCTTGGTGGTCATTCTATTGGCCCATAGTGCGAAAACCAGCTTTTTATGCCATAACTTTTTGTTTTCTTGCAACGTCTTCTTAATAATGTTCACCAGGGTTTTGTTGGATGACTCTGCTAGCCCATTTTCCTGAGGGTAGTAAGCTATGGAATGTCCCAAACTGATATGATATTGGTTGAAAAAATTTATGAGCTTCTTGGACCAAAAAGCAGCTTCATTGATAGTTATAATTTTCCTTGGACACCCAAAACGAGACAAGATATTATTTTCTAAAAATTTAATAATGATAGAATTAGTGGCTTGCCTTCTTGGTACAGCTTCGATCCATTTTGTGAAATAGTCCGTAGCAGTAATAATCCACCTATGTTGGCCCAAAGACGGAGGATGTATTTCTCTGATAAAGTCTAATCCCCATTGCTAGAAAGGAGCTTCAACAGAGATTAGTTTCAGGGGAAAAGGGAGGAGATTATTTTTTCCCTCGAACACTTGACATTTATGACATGAAGTCACCTTCTGATGCAAATCAAAAAATAGTGTAGGGCAATAGAACCCGGATCTGAGGATTTTATTAGCTGTGGTCTTCTAGCTCAGGTGACCACCACAATCTCCTGCATGAAATTCCTGCAATACTTTGTCAGCTTCATCTTGTAATAGAAAATTCAACAAAATACCTCCAGGATCCTTCCAATAAATATTTCCTTCTAGAATTCAAAATTTTAGTGCTTTCAATTTCAAAAACCTAGCTTTAGTTTTGGTCAGACCAGGGGGAGCTTGTAAGTTATGAAAAACAAATATCAGGTCTACGTACCACGGAGAGTTCAGAAATACCTCTTTCATGCTTAGAGTCGCATGCTCTCCCTGTTCATCTACTGCAACTAAGAAATTAATATCAAGAGCATGGAAATTGGATTCAGCCATTAACTTTGCTATACCTTCACCTTTAATCAGTTTAGTAGGCTTAATATCTATGTCATACTCCAGAATGATAGCAATCCATTTTCCTCTTCTGTCATCTGGATTGTCCTGGGTTAAAATGTCCTTTACTACTGCATTCGGAACATATGCGATGGTGTGAGAATGGAGAATATATACTCTAAAAGCCTTTATGGCTTTTACCAGGGAAAACACTTGTTTCTCCATTATTTTATAATTCAAAGAAACATCTTTTAATGATTTCCTGAAAAATAATATGGGATGTTCATACCCTTCGCTGTTTTTCTGTAATAATATTGCTACAATGGTATGTTCAGAAGCGAAAGGAAAAAGGTAAAAATCCTTGGTGAAGTCAGGATTGATCAAGACTGGAGCCTATGTGAGTCCATGTTTAACTTGTTCAAAAGAATGCATGGATTCAGTATCCCATTTTATTTTTGTGTCCTTTTTTAACATGTTGGTGATGTTCCCGAGAAGCTCAACCAGGTTAGGTATGAATCTTCTTAGAAAGTTTATTTTTCCAATGAAAGATTTTAACTCTTTAATATTCCTTGGGTGTTCCAATTTCTGAATGGCTTCTATTCTACTGGGATCTATCTTAATTCCATCCTTAGAGATTATGTGCCCCAACAATTTACCTTCCTCTAATCCAAAAAGGGTTTTCTTAGGATTCAGAGAAATCCCAAATTTCCTACATTTCTCAAACACTTGTCTGAGATGTCATAAGTGCTCGTCATCAGATTGGGAATAAACAATTACATTGTCTAGATAAATGACAATAAATCTGCCAATTTCTTCCACAAAAGTGATTTCCATCGCTCTTTGGAAAGTATCCCCAACATTCATCAACCCGAAAGGCATTTTTACGTACATGAAAGTACCCCAAGGTGTTGTAAAGGTTGTTTTCTCTTGATCATCTGGGTGAACGAGAACCTAGTTATAGCCTGAGAAACCATCTAGTAAGGAGATTCGACTGGATCGAACTACCTTTTGTAATATATGGTCCATTTTTGGTAGTGGGTAGTTGTCCTTTAGGTAAACCTTGTTCAGGTTTCAGAAATCAATGCAAAGCCCGATTTCCCCAGTTTTCTTTCAGGTGGGGACTAGATTTGAAACCCATTTAGAAAATTGTAAAGGAACTATGATTTTAGCATCATACATATTTTTGATTTCTTTTTCTATCAAGGGAAGAAACTTGGGATTGATTCTCCTAAGTTTCTGTCTGAAAGGTTTTTTATATTGTTTTATAGGGATCCTATGTTGAAAGATTCTTGTGTCATAAGATTTTAAGTCTTCATAACCCCAAGCAAACATGTCCACATATTCCTTGAAAAGTTCAATGTATTTGAGTTTCTACTCAGGGGGTAAAGATTTGGAAAGTTTTACCATCTTGGGTTTTTCTTCTGTCTGTATGTTACAGTCTTCAACCTCTTTACCATTGGCTTCAATTTTAGGTTTTTTAGCTAGATCATTAAAATCAAATAAGTCTTCTAATGGAACTAAACCCCTAGGTAAAACATTACTCTTTAAACAAAAAACATCATAATCTATCTTATCTTCACCTGATTCTTCTGAATCTATTTTATTTACACTATTATTTCCAAAAACAGAATTATTTACATTTTCATCGTCATTTTCTAAGTCTATGTTTGTACACTCGAAATAATTTTTCCATTGTAGAAAATATTCAATTTGATCATCGTTCCAAAATACCTGCTAGTATCTGATGTTGACTGGGATAGTCAGTTTGCACTTCACCTCTACCTTGTATGGGCAAGTGGAATGAAAAGGTATCTTTCATGTAGCTATTGACGTAGCTAACCCATCTGCTGAAATGTTCTGTCCCCTAGGCATCACCTGCAAATCAACTTCAGTGAAACATTGAAGGACGTCCAAAACAACATTTCTATAAGCTCTAATCCTGAGATGTTTTGCTGCATACTCACCTTTAATTTGTTTGATAATTAATTTAGAATTGCCTCTTACCATGATTTGTTTGGCACCAACCTTCTTTAGTAGTTTCAAGCCGAGCATCAAAGCTTCGTACTCGGCTATGTTGTTAGTGCATTGAAAAATCAGTTTGTAAAAATGGTTTTCCGAATACCTGGATTTGTGATTGTGCAACCAAACTCCTGCTCCAGATCCTTCTTTGCTTATAGCTCCATCGAAGTCCATGCACCAGAAATTTGCTGGCAATTCTTCACTTATTATGAGCTTCTTCCCTTTTTCCTCAGTGATTTCTTGGCCTTCGATCGGGTCAAATGTATCTTCTTCCAGCTGAGCAATTTGTTCTCCCATATCATCGTCATTATACATGATGAAGGAATCTAGATCAGAGTGAGCAGAGTACATAGGATAGTTATATGGTTTTTTCTGGCTGCTGACCATATATTTCATCAACATCTATCTATATTGTCTTCTCTGTTGTCTAAATACTAGGATGGTGGAATATGACATATCCAACTGCAAAGTGCCTTTCAACTTGGCCCCCTAAGACCTGGACAACAACATACCATATTTTGGGGGAATGTCCGCGACAAAAACATCCATAACCATGATTTTTGCTGGAATCTGAACTAGGGTGATGCATAAGTCTTTGATTAACTTGATACATCTGACTTTACTAGAGTCAAAAGAATGCAAATCCTTGTAGGGTCTGGTGACCTCGAGTCCCAGTTTTTCCATCACTGCTTTAGGCATCAAGTTATGGGAAGCACCCAAATCTAACATAGCATTGTGAAGAATTGGGTCGTGTATAATGAGGTTGATGTAAAAAGGAGCGACAACACTAGTGTCAATTTGACCATCAACTTCAAGGATAAACAGGAGTTCAAGTTGATCATCGATAAGATTTACCATGTCCGAATGATTCACCGACCCAACAATTAAGGCCTTTATGCCTATGTCAGGCTCAATGCTTAGCGCTTTGATCATCTGCGATCGATAATCATTCTTACTCATCAGCTCGGAAAGGGGAATGGGAATTTTCACTTTGGCTAGTTCCCCTTCGAGTCTAAAAGGAGTAGGTGCTCTTCTTTGGCTCAACAATTCTGATCTGTCCACCATAGTTTTTTGAGTAGAAGTGCTTGGTCGATTGGTTGATGAAACCTCAGTCTGCATTGATCTTTGTAAAATGGTAGGGTTTCTTTTTGTTGGAGTTTCAACATTACCTTTCTCAGGGATCTTCTTGGTAGAAGGCTCGGGAGCTTTATTGGTTTCGACTGTTTTCTTTGTTTCGGTTACCTTTTTTGGGGAATTTTCATCTGTCTTTTTACTTCGTAGATTGTACTGCCTATTTACCTCCATAATGGAATTTTCAAATGCCTTTTTTTCAGTTTCTTCAACATCCTCACTCAACTCTATTTGAGAAAGAAGGAAAAGTTCTTGCTCTTCCTGAGTAAGGAAAATGGCTTCGTTATCATGAATGCCCATGAGGTTTATGTGTGTGTCCTATAATTATTCAATTACTTCCTCACCTTCATCGGCATAATTTTCCTATAGGGGTGGTCTGATTTGTTCATCAAGACCCCTCCGTTCTCTTTGATCCCTAGGATCTCTCTGCCTAATTTGAGGAGGATTTCTTCTGAAGTTAGCATTCTAAATTTGTGGAGCAGGTTGGTTTTCTATAGGAGGATTTATTTAAGCTATAGTAAGTCTCTCCATCATCCTTTCTATTTCTCTAGATAAAGAATCCAGTTTGGCGTCAAAAGAAGACATGGAAGGTTCCTCTTTAATCATGACTCTCCTCTCCATCTTCTGTTGTGACCTTTTAGCTAGCAGGTTGGCCTCTACACTTATCATGCTTTTCCGCATGTCCTCCAGGGTGGTGGAGTTTCTTTCCCTTAATTGATATGACATATCAGCTTCAAAACCGTCAGGGAATTTTATCAGTGCCAAACCTTGTGTGGGTTTAATATCAATTGGAATCACATTGTACAGATTGTTGAAGCGAGTGAAGTAGTGTTGTACTGTCTCTCCTTGATTTCTTCTGATGTTTTCATATTCTGATAAGATCTGGAGAGGGTTTTTCTTTACCTCCCATCTGTCCAAAAAACTTCTTTGAAATGTTGTAAGGTCTACCACTGAAGCAGCACGTAAGCCTTTGTACCATTTCTTAACGTCCCCAATCACAATCTGCGTAAAAAGTCTCATTTGAACGTCAACTTCATCTACTTATTGCAAGTCAAAATAGTCATTCATTTTATCAACGTGTTGTTGTGCGTTCAAAGGCCCAATACCATCGAACTGTGGAAGTCTTGTTTGATAGTCCTAGGGCATGTCATGTAAAGGTGCAGGCAACACCAAGGGAGCATATCTGGCCACCATGGTAGGTGGACAAGGTGGGATAACAACCTGAATGATAGGTGGGGAAGTGGTAGAAAATGAGGAGGATGAGGGACTAGCCAGAACAGAGTGAGTGGTTTGATTTTTTGCAGTGAGAGATAGTATTTCAAGGGTCCAGGGTTGCAGGATGGTTGGATATAAAATGGTTTCAGCCACAAATCTATCATATTTCGTTCTAAATAGGCTTTTTTCAAAAATGGTGTCAAAGTCAAGATCTTGAATGGCAACAACTTCCTCTGGAAGAGAAGGGGACTTGTAAAGGGGACTATGACTCCCTGAACCTTCTACAATGGTCTTTTTCCTGAGTAATTGTTCTAGATTATCAGTTGCTATCGCATGTTCTGGGTCTGGATGGGATCGAGTATAAGCTCCTTAAGGAGCCAGTTTTTTTAATTTTTATATATTTTTATTTTTATGAATAAAAAATTACTATGTACACGCATTTAACAACCTCTTAACATTATTTCTTTCTCGGATTTATAATTTTTTCAGAAACAAAATTTTCTTCTAGGGAAAAAGAAAACGTGGGGTTGAATGTTTGTTCAGTTCCCCATTATGGTTGCCACTATGTTAACACTCTGTAAATTCCTAGAGGTTGTCAGAGTAGAAGAAATTTACAAGAGGCAATTTTATCCAACCACTTCGAAACTGGAATCTATCCCTACCAGCTTTAGAGAGGGATCTCTCTGTATGATTTAGCTATGTTTTAACTTTGAGATATTAGGCTAGTTAAACAAAATATGAATTAATAGTTTGTTGTTGGTTTTGTTAACTTGGCTGAAAAGGGTTTTACGCCTCCATTGGGCTATGGGGTTTGTATTTTAAAGATAGAGGTCTAAAGAGAAATTAAAAGATTCTTTTCATAGGGCAAGATAATACATTCATTGGATTCTTTAGCAATAAAGTGATGAATAGCAGAAAAGATAAGAATATCAATTAAAGTAAAGAAGCATTTAAGAATTTATTCACTATAATATTAGAAAGATAAACATTTAGATCTTTCAAAGCCAGAAATAGGGTATACGAAGATAAATCCTGCAACATGTGCTACTTTTAAAATATTTGATTAGAAAACAATATGACAACTGAGGGAGAAAAACATTTAACATAGAAAACAAAACATCACCAATGATTAACACGCGAGAATCCTGTGAAACGTCCCTTAGTATTACTGGAAGATCTCTTAAATTACAGTCTTTCTAGCTTACAGGGCATAAAGATCAACCCTCAGTACTTCAAAGTTTGAAGTATTTATAATCAAAAATTACATACGATCCAGTCATTAAAGATCAGGATGTGGAAAATTCTAAATTTAGCTAACTAACTCAATAAGATACAAATGTTTAGGAACTGTTTGATGATGTGTTGAAATATTCATGCTGATTTCTGGGGTAAACCATTGGTGAGTCCTCTACACGATCTAGTCTAATTGGATAGCAGACTAGGCTTGGACACCTCATCTCCTACTCTATCAAATTGCATAACTATTCCCATCGAAGGTTATTGGGAACAATGACTTTGAGTAGTCTTCCGTATACTTCATCCATCTCTGTATACTTGGAAAAAGTTGGCTTGACGATGAAAATGTACTGGATATCATGTTGTATGCTGATGTTTGACTGGAAAGATTCTAAGAATTCCCTACCTATGATACTTCCCTATATTCCCGAGATAGCTCAGCCTATGATACTTCCCTATATTCCCGAGAATTTCAAACTATCCTTGGCCACGGTGGCTAGTTTCTTTTTATAATCAGAAAGTGTCATTAACTTGTCATTTATGACCCTTAAGCTAGGCAGGCCTTTCTTCTACATAGCTTCAATTTTGCTGAAAAATCTTTGCACTCCTATGTCCATAGTCTGGACATTTTCGTCCAGTTGTAGCATCAATTCTCTTTTGGTCAGGACCCTCTTGACCTTGAGGATGGTTTCTTTCCTATCTTCAATTTTCAAATCCTCTGACTCTTCTTTGGTTTTTGAATTTTAGAATTTAATGATCGCAATGGCTTCTGTGGGCATCTCTCCCAATTCTCCTCTTATTTTCTCAATCGCTTGCTTGCTTCTTTGCACCA
>CBVK0100543556.1:0-17536 GCA_900067695.1 Picea abies | reverse complement strand
AATTCTAGAAGCTTCCCATGCATGCCCCCTTTCTTAAATTTAAAAAAAAATTGATTTCCCCCTTACTTTTCCGGTTGCAGGTCATCTTCACGGAACCGGCTGGTTCGGACAAAAAAACCAGTTTCGTATGAAACCGGTCAAAGGCGGTTTGGAGGGGCGGTTCGGACTGGTGGGATCTGAGAACTGGTCAGACCGGCCGGTTTTACCGGTTCCGGTTCAGTTCTGGATTGAAGATTTCTTCCACGTCTCCCAGATGTGTATAAGGCGGAAAGAGGGCCCATTAGCCTCATTGGTGGGTTCCTTTGCACCTAGTAGGTGTTTTCTAATTAGCATCTAACTAGGTGGCTTTCCCCTATTTGTCGACTTCAGCCCATTTTCCAATGGGAGGAGCATACATGATAGGTGGGTTTCAAGTTTCAATTGCAAATGGGCATGTATGGTTAGGTCCTCATTACAACAGATCAGTCAAGGGACCATGCATTTGACTCCATTGCCCAATAGACAGGCACATTGGTCTATAAGCCACATTTTCCAAATATCGATTATTTAACGTTGAAGAGCACAAAGATTCTGAGGTTCTCAACATCCCACAGCAGGATCCCGTCCCCTTGAGTCACCATTTTTAACCCCCAGATTTGCATGTGCAACTGGAGGGTTAAAGATCCAGCTGGCTTTAACCAATCTGGCATTCAATGGCAAGTGCATCAAATTTCACAATGATGAGAGTCCATTTCATAGGCATATTCACCAGATTTAAAGGAAATTGCTACTTTTGGTAGTTTTCCCATTTTCTAGGAGTCATAGTTCTGAGGTCCGCTTATCGGAGTTGATCACAAATTATTGGTCCTCGCAAGCTCAGGATACCAATGAAATTTTTCTAGGCGACATGCAAGCATTTTCATAGCAATGCTATTTTTAGCAATTAGGGTTTTAGGGTTTTTAGAATGTCTATTCTGAGCATATATTTGGATCCTTTGCAAAAAACGACATTGATGAGATTATTTTCATGGACATCCGAGATGCTACTAATTTTAGGCGTGCTATAGTTGGCAGCAATCTCATAGAAATTCCCTTCATTTTCCATATTTCCTATTTTTTAGGAGTCTGACTGTTATTTTTGGCATGCCTATATTTAGCATTACTATTTTTAGCGAGTATGGGCTCTAGACTCTTGGTTCCAGTGAGTAATCATGAATGGGTTTGAATTAAGCAAGTGGAAGTGTTTCAGTGTGACACATGGCAATCATTAGGAGGGTTGTCTCATGAGGCAAACCCTAGGTCAAATTAATGTTGAGCTTATCCATCTCCAAATTCTATTTGGATCCCCTTTGGTACTTTTGGTATTTGTTAAATTTATCTAAACCAAGCTATATCCTATCCTTTGACTTCAATTCTAAATTTACCAGGGGATGATCTTCACCAAATTTGGAAACCTAATTCACCTTGTTAAATTTGGCTAGTTTCCTAATTCACTTTGTTATCATTGGTCAGCTAAAGGATCTTGGCATTTTTCTATCTTTGACTAAGTCGACCTCTTTAACCAGCCTACATGTGAGATGACCTAGTCTTCTATTTTGACATATCAGCTTATTTTTTAAAATTTATTGTTGTAAAGGCAGTGTTGCTATTTTTAAATGCTAGGTCAACCTCCAGTTTATAATGGAAATTTTGATTGAGAGTTTGCATTGAGCCATGATTTATTGTTGAATGGACAGGGCAGCAGTCTATACTGGTAGATTTCGTGAGTTAGCAGTCCATTTACAACAGTTTTCCTCCCAAAAACTTGACAAACAGCAGCAAGACAGTCTTCTGTCAGATCAGCCACCTACCTTACAGTTTCCAACACAGTCATCCACTAAAACAACTCTGACTGTTTGGAAATAAAACAGATCTATTTTTGAAACAGCACTTAACTGGAGCTTAGGGCATTGTTAATAAACTTGTACAGGGTCCATACTTTGCAGTTTAGTGACAGTTAACAGCAAAAGCTAGTGGCCAGCTTTTCCATGCACAGATTTGGCCTTAAATATCTTTTCGACTGGTGTTAACACTAAGATATAGATACTGTAGTGGCCTGTAGACAGCCACATAACAGTACTGTGTAATTATTTTTAGCAATGTTGTGTCTATGAGAGTGCATGTTTAGGTTGTCCTAGTCTAGAGTTTTTGGGGTTCTATAAAGACAGCATCAAAAGGACAGATAGGGAAAGAGATCACTGAGCAAAACTCTACAGCCAACAGCATTCTCTTCCATCTTTTCTTTCTTTCATTGCTGCCTCCACTCTGTGCAGTGCCATTTATGCAGCCAGTTTTGTACTTGTCATCACGATGCAAACAGTCTTTTGGTCACTGCAAAATAGGGTTTGATTATGCTATGTGTTACATCTCTTCAAATCTGTTGGTGGAATAATCTAAGTTTTCGTTACAGTGGTCTGGGTGGCCTGAGTGCCTTTACTTTGATATTATTCACTTAAAGCGCATGTCCATCTGTTCTTTCATCTTTCATAGTTTAGCTGTTGTGAAGTGTAATCTCTTATATTATTTAATTTAAGCTTTCTTGGGTCCTTGGTTACTTGCACGCATATCAACAGCAACTACTTTGTGTGTTGATCACTCATACTAACCACACAAATTTATAAGTGTTGATAGTCCATGAACACTAGGGACAGACCCCTGTGATTGGAGAACCACCAACCTGAATGAAGGAGAAATTAACAGTGACCTTAGGATAATTACTCATAGTTGTTTCCTAGGTTTGCCCAGAGCAGATCTAAGAGATAACACCCCTCTAAAACTATCCCAATCAGCCAGCACTCTTCTCCCCTCAGCCTGCACAACATTAGGAACAGGATCACCTTCTCTGCTACACAGTTCCTCAAGCTATCCCAACTCCTTTCTATTGTTCCAACACAGATTGGCCAGGGAATCTCTCTTCTGGGACTCCAAGGATTCTCAGTTGTAGGATAGGTTTTCATCTCGCAACAACACAATAATCATTACCAAAAGTACATTGGGCAACACCATAATCCTACATGAAGGTATACTACAAAGTACCATAGTACCATCACACCCTATACCATACTTTGTGCCCTCCCAATACAATAATAATCATAATCATACCCTTACATGCTCAAATTCCCAACATTATATTTCCATGCCCTTCACACGCCACGTGGTCTTCATGAAAAGCCCACATTTCACCTCTAATCCCAAGCTTAGGATAACTTATATCAAGGTAAATAATCAAGGATTAATAATCAAAGGTTTAAGGACTTAGAATATACCACTAGCTAAGGTTTATCATCCATGGTCTAAGAACTTAGACTAAATAATTCACTAAGGTCATCTGCCCTTAACCCCATTTCACTTTCCCCACTAGTGGAATCATAGGCCCCCATCTCTTTCTAGTCCTTCTTCGTTTGCAACAAATAGGGCTTTCATATTATAATCAAATGTACTACGATAGTTCACATGAATGTTTTAAAACTCGGACTTGGACTCGAGATTGACTCAGACTGATTTGATTCCAATGACTCAGTTTTACTAAAAAATACAGAAAACATTTAAATTAATAAAAATAATATATTTTAAAGATTCCAAACCATTAGAGACAAAATATGCAAAGTCTACTCATGTACATTGTATATACCATGTAAGGCCCACGTCATTATATGTGCTTAATCAGCCATGCTGACCAGGTTTCAAATTTCCCTATCCATTTTTCACTGGATTTATATCTTAGTTCTTCGTTTACATGCGAGCTTATATCCTTCCATTCATTGCTGAATATAGACTCCAATGAGGGGGTATTTTTGCAGGAATATACACTCCAATGAGGAGGTATTCTTTGTTGAATATACCCTCCAATAACAGATTGCTTGTCGTATTCAGTATAGTTAGGGAACAGATAAAACTGTCAAAAAATAGCTGCCATCTACTAGAAAAATTAAACATGACATTTGTGCTGCTAATTGATATGCATAACTTGGCTGGTTGATTTAATACAAATGGTCACATTTAACAATGTCCAACACCTGAATCTCTAGAGAGTGAAGCACATTTCCTTCCATGATTTCCAAAACCCTTAATAATGACAAGCATTTGAAAAGGTCTTGACACAGCCGAGTCAAGCCTTGACTCGCTTGAGTTGACCGGATTGGTGTTAAACCAGCCGAGTCAGGCCTTGACTCAGTCGGTTCAGCACCAAACCGGTCACCCGAATCAACAAGAGGGTCGAGTCGGACCGATTTGGGGTTGGCTCAGTCAATTCGACTGAGCCCAGTCAACTGAGTTTTAATACACTGGTTCACATATGATCTTAGCATACAAGCAACTATTCAGTATATTTACATTCATATTTTGGGGTCAAAAATGGGGGTATTACAATGACTTGGAGGCCAGCATTGACGACTTGATCTACCCAAGTTTTAATATAATCCCAAAGTGGGGGCACTGTAAACTCCTCCTTAACTTTCAGCATGTGCAAATCATCTTAGATGCCATGTAGGATAACAACCTAGCGCGATGAGTCTTTCTCCACATTGTCAACTTCAAAGTTTGTTAACCCTTTCTTAACCTCAATATCAAAAACACAAGTAATACTATCGAATTGCACCCCCAAAAAAACATTATTTTCCACCAAACCAACTTGGAATTCTTCCCTTTGCAATTAGCTTATCATTTTGGAAGAGGGTTAGACCCTCCAATGTCTTCATGACTTCAAAGATTTTGAAAAACACCTGAGACTTCCTACGCTCCAGACCATCACAAGCTACAATCAGTTGTTGGATGATTTTAATCCTACTATCCCAACATCTTTGCATCTTGGTGAGCTTGCTATCCAAATGGGAGATTGTCCCTTTGCCTCAAGTGAATGTTTATAGTCCTCATCTTTTTGACAAAAGTATCAACATAAGTTTCACAAAATGCCTCATCCTTCTTGAGTTATGTTTCTAGCATCTCTTTGAGCATAAAAATTCCTTTGGGCAAGATAAAGGCATCATTCATAACTTGCCAAAGATCTAAGAATAAAGTCATCCTATCTTCCACGTTACTTGAGACAGCTCTCCTTACACGAAAATACCAATGCTTCGGTAGCTTTCACTCTATTCAACTTCCTTGGATGGTCTTTTTGAATCTCTTCAAGCATCGAGGTAGTGAGAAGTTCTGCTAACAAAGCTTCAAGGTTCAATACTCTTTCTAACTCTATCACTTTGTTCCTTAGATCTTGCATTTCTTCTTATTGTTCATCTACTACATGTTCTAACATTTTACCAGTAGCCTTACATGTTAAGTTTTTGGTACCTTGGGAAGTGGTCCCCTAGTGTTATTGATGTGCTAGCACTAAAGGGGGAAAAGTACCCCTCCCTTACTTAACTTTAATTTATAAAGTCAAAGCGACTTTATGAACTCATTAACGATAAAGTGACTTTGGGAACTTAAGTAAAGGGGGAAATTTAATCCCCACCCTTGATCTTGGAAAGCTAAGATTTAATCCTAGCCTTTGATCTCTAAGTCAAGCTAATGAGTAGGCTAAAGGAAAAGATGAGAAGGAGGAAGGGCGCATTATTGTTCTCTTTGCATGAGTGAGTGAAGAGAAGAAGAAGAAGGCGATTTTGTGGAGACGTGAGGAAGAGGGCGAACTTGCTAAGAGGAAGAGGGTGCACTATCTATTGATGAGGGGCACACTTGAAGGGCACACCAACTAAGGAAGGAGGGCGCACTTGCAGCTACAGGAGGGTCGAGGTTCTTCCGAATTGAGGGCGCAGATTCCAAGACAACTGCTGACTCGAATTCCAAGGCAGAAAAGGCTGCTAACTTGAGATAAGTTGGTTGTAGCAAATCTGTCTTTTCATGCTCAAAATTCTCCACTGTAAAAATTCCTTAAAGCTCCTTAATAAATTATTGAATTATTGTAACTTCGAAGAATATTCTACTTATATTTGAGTCATTATTGTATAAATCAAATACCTTTTGTGGATTGATCAAGTTGAGTCTTGTATAAGATCAAATCCCCTTTTGTGGATTGGTCAACATGTATTTGTATGGTGGTATTTGTAAAGTCAGCCCCTAGTAATTGTAAAGTGGTTTTAGCCACTTCTAAGAGAAGTCGTCTCCACCAAGTGAAGAGGCACAACCCTTGCGCCACCTCACAACTTATATTTATATGTGAGGATGGTGTCTCATTTGAATACACACACTCACTCATCTAGTACGCATATCTTGAAGACAGTTGCAGTTGCAGAAAGAAGTCTAACGAAGGAGAAAAGAGGCGCATCCTTGGTGTTTTGGTCTTAGTCTGGGCATTGTACTAGCAATCTATTATAGAGGAAGTTTTGTCGGGTTTTCTTCCCCATGAGGGTTTCCCAGGATAAAATGTCGTGTACCTTGTGATTGTGTTTCTTTCAGTGATCCTCTTTATGCTGTTGTTTTTGGAAATACATTGAATGCTCATGAAATTTGGAAATAATCTAATAAGAGCAGTAAAAACTTAACATGGAATCAGAGCTAGACTGAATAGAGCATCTTTCACTAGGTATCTAAACGTTTTTGTTGTCGTACAAGAAAATTAGGGCTTTTTACTGAAGACTATTTTTTTTACCAAAGACCACCTTGGGAAGTGCGCCTTGCCCTAGCGCATCTTTTGGCAACTTGAGCGAACCTTTTCAATGGTTGGATTCTTCGAAAAGTCAAACCCTAGTTTTGACTAGTACCAGAAAACCAAGAAACCAAAACCAGTACCAGTCCAAAATTGTGCAGGTCAAGTTTCAAGGGGTAAAACTTGGAAATTTCATAAACGATCTGCTCCAACAAACTCTCTCATTCCAAAGCATCTCCTGGTAAGTTCAGTTTCATTTTCTGGTCATTTTCTTAGCTCCAGGTCAAGATGTCTACAAGCACCAAGCTTGTTGACAAGTTGGAAGGTGTGAAAAATTTATGTGCCTAGAAGTACAAAATTGGACTCATTCTTGAAGAGAATGACCTTGCAAAATTCATAAAAGAAAATGTACCGGAGCCAAAAGAAGATGAAGTCAAAGAGAAGTACAAGAAGGATATGATTAGGGCTAAAAGAATAATTGCAAATTCTATTAAAGATCACTTGATCTCTTAAGTGTCTTCTAAGAATACTCCAAAAGATATGTTTGATTCCCTAACCAGAATGTATGAAGGAAGGAACATCAACCGGAAGATGAACTTGAGAACCCAACTCAAGAATACAAGAATGCAAAAAGGAAAAACGGTTCAAGACTATTTCTCTAGGGTTTCTCAATTCAAGGAACAGTTAGAGGCAATTAGAGACAAGTTAGATGAAGATGAACTCGTGATGACAACTCTTAATGGTCTCATAAGACCTTGGGATGCCTTCATCCAAACTATTTGTGCAAGAAAAGAGAAACTCCAATTTGACAGTTTATGGGAAGAATGTGTTCAAGAAGAAGCAAGAGTGGCTAACCGAGAAGTCATTATATTAAGAGATGAAGATCAAGCCCTAGCTACTCGTGCTAAGGGTGGAATGGGAAAGTCTCATTTTCAAAAGGAGACTCACTTTCATAAAGAGTCTCACTCTCCAAAGAGATTCCAGAAATATCATAAAGGTCAAAGAAGGCAAAAAGATTTCTCCTCCGACCAGTGTTATCATTGTGATAAGATGGGACACATTGCTAAGAATTGTCCTGCCAAAAGGGAAGAATATAAGAGGAGAAAAAACAAAAGACATCATGCCCATACAACTAAAGATGATGAGCCACCCAAGAAGTTAGCTAAATAAGAGATTGAAGAATATGTTTTGTTTTCCACTCTCTCAAGATCTGTGACACCTGGAAAGGATACTTGGCTCATAGATAGTCGTGCCTCTAAACACATGGCGGGTCAGAAGAACACTTTCTCCAGTCTTGTAGAGAAAAACTCCTCCTAAAAAGTTTAACTTGGAGATGATTATCAATAACCAATCAAAGGATTGGGAGAAGCCACCTACAAACTTGATTCGGCAACTCCGATGAAAATGAAGGATGTACTCTATGTACCAAGTTTGAAAAAGAACTTACTTTCTATTTCTACTCTAGATAAGAAAGGTTTCAGTGTTGTGCATTCGTAGATGGTGAAGTTCTTATGTAAAAACTATAGAAGATGCAGTTGTTATTGGAATAGAAGAAGGTGGTTTGTACAAGTTAAAGGCTCACTCAGATGTAGCATTGACTCATTCTACTGAAAGTCCTTATGAACTTTGGCATAGAAGGCTAACTCACATCAACTACAAAGCCTTACCATATGTGAGCAAGGTAGTTACAGGTTTACAAAAAGTAAAGGTTGATCACAAAGGTGTATGCAAGGGATGTGCACAAGGAAAGAACACAAAAAACCTTTTCCAAAGAGCGACAATAAAGCAAAAAGAATTTTGGAACTTGTCCACTCAGATGTATGCGGTCTAATGCCATCAACCTCTCTAAGCAGGTATGTATATTATATATCATTTATTGATGATTACTCTCGTAAAACTTGGGTTTATTTCTTGAAGTCAAAAGATGAAGTACTTGGAAAGTTCAAGGAATTCAAAGCCTTGGTAGAAAACCTCTCTGAAAGGAAAATCAAGAAACTCAGGTCAGACAATGGAGGAGAGTACACTTCAAATGAATTTGGAAGCTTTTGCAGAAATGTCGGGATTAAGATGGAGCTCACCACTCCCTATAATCCTCAACAAAATGGTGTAGCAGAAAGAAAGAACAGGATGATTATGGAAGCAGTAAAGACTATGATTCATGATCAAGATCTTCCAATGCACTTATGGGCTGAAGCAGCAAGAACAGCAGTATATGTCCAGAACAAATTATCCCATAGTGCACTTGGATTCAAAACCCCCGAAGAAATGTTTGCCGGAAAGAAGCCAGAAGTAAGCCATCTCAAAATATTTGGTTGTCCAATATTTGTACACATTCCGAAAGAAAAGAGAACTAAGTTGGATCCTTCAAGAAAGAAGGGAATATTTGTTGATATTGTGAGGTCTCTAAAGCCTTCTGAATCTACATACCAGGTTACCATCATATTGAGATCAAAGACATAACATTTGATGAAGATGCAACACTCAAGAGATCAAGGAAATGCCAGTTAGAAGAAGTGTATGAAGAACATGTAGCTCTCAGAGTTGCAGAACCCATGAAGGGAGTTGCAGTTACCCATGATGATGAGATTCCAGAAGATCATGATGTGATAGAATCTCAAGAACCTCCCTTGTATGACGATCTCTCACAAAAGAAAGCCAGCTTGGGCGAGAGAACTTATTCAAGATGTAGAGAAGTATGGTGCCCCAGAAGGAACCATGATACAAAGCAAGAAGCCTAAGCCATTCTCCAGCTATGTGGCCTTGATGTGTGATTTTGTAGATAAGGAACCTACTTGCTTTGAAGAAGTTGTTCAAAAGAAAGAATGGATGAATGCGATGACAGAAGAATACCAGTCCATTATAAAGAATGATGTGTGGGGAGTACGTTCCCAAGCCAAAGAACAAAGATATGGTATCTTCCAAGTGGATATACAAAATAAAACATGCAGCAAACGGAAGTATTGAAAAATATAAGATAAGATTTGTGGCTTGTGGATTTTCTCAAAAGGAAGGTATTAACTATGAAGAAACATTTTCTCTTGTAGCAAGATACACTTCTAAGTTCTATCGGAACCATCATAGCTCTTGCAGCCAAAATGAAGTGGAAGTTGCACCAGATGGATGTGAAAACAGCTTTCCTAAATGGTGTTATTGAAGAAGTGTACATAGAACAACCACAAGGGTTTGAAGTTGAAGATAGAAAAAATCATGTCTACGGGTTGAATAAAGCTTTGTACAGGTTGAAGCAAGCTCCGAGAGCTTGGTATGGCAAAATTGACAGTTTCCTGACAAGCTTGGGCTTTACCAAGAGTAAAGTTGATTCTAATCTTTACTTCAAGGTTATGAATGATGAGCCAGTTGTATTGCTACTATATGTGGATGAATTATTCTTGACAGGAGAAGAAAAGCTCATCACAGATTACAAAAGGAAGCTCGTTACAGAATTTGAGATGAAAGACCTAGGCCCGATGCATTATTTCTTAGGTCTTGAAGTTTGGTAGAGCCTAGAGAAGATCTTCCTTAACCAAGGGAAGTATGCAGTTGAAACACTGAAGAAGTTTGACATGTTGGAATGTAAAGCCATGGCCACACCCATGGAAACAAATTTGAAGCTCTTGGTTGATACTTCATCAGAGTTAGTTGATGCTACTCTATACAGACAGATTATTGGTTCGTTGATGTATCTGACGAATACCAGACCAGATATATGCTTTGTTATGAACACCTTGAGTCAATATCTTGTGGAACCCAAACGTGTTCACCTTGTAGCTGCAAAGCATGTGATGAGATACCTTAAGGGTGTTAGAAATAAAGGGATGTGTTCGTTTTTCCATAGACAATATAGCAATATTGTCACCCAATCATAGGCACAAAGGCCACCCCCGAGCACCTTAACCTTGACAAACAGAATAATTCTAGTAGCAGACCAATAGCCAACCAAGGCTAGCGCACCTTTCTCCAAGGGTAGCACACCAAGCAAGAATAACTAGAAACCAAGCAGAAAGTCCAAACCATAACCATGAGGAAGTCCAAACCATAACCAAGAGAAAGTCCAACCAAAACCAAAATGCCAGTTGCAGCAGCTGCAGTTGCACTCCATCTCCAAACTTGCGCACCACTAGTCCTTATGCAGTTGTGAGGGTGAGTGACAAATGAGCTCTAGCGCCCTCTATTTATACTGCTCTATCTCACTTGATTGGGTCGACTTCTCTTTCTAGAGGCTAATAACTCAATATTAAATATTCTCTTGAGTCGACTTGTCTCCTAGGGTTATTATCCAACGTTTTAGGGTTTCTCTTGCTTCCCGGAATATTCTAGTCTTGTGAAAGGTTACACGCGGAGGTCAATACCTCCCATAGCTACCATAATATCAACACTCCCTCCTAGCTAGGGAGGTATTAAAGGTAATGGTCTTGCACAAACAAACCATTCAGCTCGGATCATCATCATAGCCACACAGGCTATCTCATGATCACGTCGATCAACTCACGAGCAATATCATCACTATCAGTATCATTTGATAGCATCAACTGCATCATCTCTCGAAGTCATACTCCATCTGAGCAATCGGGCATGATGTTGAATAAGTCACTCCATAGAGTGATGCAAGAACTATTCTTCTAATCCGGACATATGTCCTAGAAGAATAATTGTTCCAACATGCTGGAATCCTCGCCATGGACTACAAGGACTATTCTTCTAATCCAGACATACGTCCTAAAAGAATGACTGTCCTGGACCATTTTCCCTCCGGCCACTACTGTGAACTCAGGGAAAATATCTGTCATGTACCAATCTCTCTACTCTGGTCACTACTGTGAACTCAGGGAGACGGACCATTCTTCTAATCCAAGCATATGTCCTAGAAGAATAGTTGTCCATAGTACATCAACAATCTGTCAACCTGGACCATTCTCCACAGGGAGAATGTCTGTCCACCAGTAATCTTTCAACCTGGACCATTCTCCACAGGGAGAATGTTTGTCCACCAGTAATCTTTCAACCTGGACCATTCTCCACCTGGAGAATGTTTGTCCATCAACACACTGACTATCCATCTAACTGGCAATCATCTCCAACACAAGTGATAGTCTCCATGGCAATCAGAACAATGCCATCCAATAGAACACCATTGTGTCCATCCATAATAGTACACAACTACTACCCAATGGTACACAACCACTCCTAGTAGCACGCGGCTACTAACCAGTGACACATAAGCACTACCAGTGAATCACATCCACCATAGTAGCATACAACTATTGTCCAGAGACATACAGTCTCCACAAAAATTATATCGTCTGATATCAACAATATCATGATACAAATTGAATCATCTGGGCCATTCTTCCACTCACATCTGTGAGATCTGGAAGAGCATCTGCCCTCAGAAAGTAAAACATCAGCCATGGGCAATTTGGACTATTCTTCCCAAGCATAGAAGAATAATTGTCCCTGATTTATGAGCCTGGACCATTCACCTAACTGGGCCATTCCTCCGACACTAATCATAGTGCAACCTGGAGAGAATGAGTCTGCCCTAGGGAATGCATGTCCCTAATTGTTGAACCTGGACCATTCACCTAATCAGGCCATTCCTTCGGCATTAATCATAATGCAACCTGGAGAGAATGAGTTTGCCCTAGGGAATGACTGTCTGGACCATTTCCTATGGAAATGATTGTCCTACACCAACCTCCAAAACGAACCATTCTTCGAAATTGCTCACAACTGTGAACTTCAAAAGAATGACTGCCCAATGAGGCAGACCATTCTACTTGACCACTACTCAAAGTGACTGCCAAGAAGAATGATTGTACTAGACCATTCCCCCACTGGCCACAAGGGGAATCGTTGTCTATGTTACATCAACAATCTATCGAACCATTTTCATTACGAAAATGATAGTCCGATCTGGACCATTTTCCAAACTGGAAAATGCATGTCTGTCAAAAATCTTGGACCACTTTCTAGACTGGAAGGTGACTACCCAACCTGGACCATTTTCCGAACTGGAAAATGATTGCCCATAAATCAATAACATATCAGTGCTCCCTCCCAACCTGAGAGTAATCTCTTCCTTTTTCAATAAGGAAGTCCTCTCCACGAGCCCCAACTTGTCTCGTAAGTACGCAATCTTTTCATCTTGGACAGAGGCTTTACCAAAATATCTGTTATCTGCTCATCTGTGGAGATATACTGGAGATTCGAGAACCACTTCTCCCCTCTAGACGTTATCACGAAGAATATAATGCTTGATCTCAATGTGCTTCGACCTGTCATGGAACACTGGGTTCTCTGAAAGCTTCATATAGCTCTTATCATCACAATATATCACGATCGAATTCAGCAACTGATCAAACAGTCCAGAAACCAACTTACAGAGTCACACTGCTTCCGTACAAGCATCACAAACTGTAATATACTCTGCTTCTGCAGTGTTGAGTGCAACAAACTTATGTTTCCTGCTAACCCATAACATCGTGGCAAAGCTCAAACAAAAACATATCCAAGTAGCACTTCTTCTGTCATCTGCACTCCCTGCCCAATCTGAATCGATAAATCCATGCAAATGTATATCATAACTCAAACGTCCCACAAGGCAAATATTTGGCTGAGTATTTTCCAAATACAATAACGAGCCAATCAATTGTCGATACAGAGACGAGTCTACTAGATTAGAGTCTCTCAACTTCTTCAGATCTGTCATCATGGGAGTTTGCCATGGATTTGCAATCCATCATCCCAGACTTCTGAAGAACCATTTCAATATACTTCCTCTGTCATAGCAAGTTTTCACCACACTTTTGTTGTACATGAGAGGCTCTGCACCAAGTTTGCTTGAATCTATACAAGGTCTTCTTCCATCTGCATATAAGGGTCTCTTTCTGGTATACCTCAAAACCTTGAGGTTGTTCTGCATACGCTTCTTCAATTACTCTGTTGAGAAGAACAGTCTTTACATTCATCTGATGTAAACTCCAACCCATGGATACTGCAAAAGATATAATGGATTAGGTAGAGATATATCTGGTTACTAGAACAAGTTGTCGTCGTAGTCTTCTCCCTCCTACTGGGAGAACCCTCTAGCTTTGAGTCTCGCCTTGTATCTATCAATGCTTAAGTCTTTTTAACAATTTCTCACATACATTGTTCTTCATCACAACTTCCTTCCATTCCTTCTGCTTGACTGCTTCTAGTGGGTTCAAACTGGTTCAATTAGTTGTTCTGACTTTTCTTTCTTTCTTGGAATCTTAATGTTCTTCCTCATGTTTATCTTCAATGTTGGAGTCCATGGAATCTTCTACAAATTACATGCCCTTCTTTACTGAAGGCTCCAACCTTCCGCCATAGGAACATAAATGTAGATGGACAACCAAGGATATTCAAGGCTTGTTTTCGAAGAAGACTTCTTCTAGAGTCAAATTGAACATGTGCTGCTTATCATGGCGGATACTTCCAATGAAGAACATGGACGGATACTTCATGGTATTCATGGATTCTTCAATGGATCATGTCGTTGGGAATTAGCTCCCTCCTAATCCCAGCTTCATGCCTGAATGAGCAATATGCATGCCTTTCTTTTGGAATTTTGTGATCAGTTGATTCCATCTGAGAGAGTCCATGCTTTTGTCTGGTGCATCTCTCTTTGCTTTCTACAAAGTGTCACAAGCATGTTTTGGTTTCCTTTTGATTTCTGACTTCCTTCGAGTTTGACTCCTCTGAGTCTCTTTAAGTTTGTTTCTATCTATTCTGATTGTTGCCCATCTGGCAATTGTGCCATCCTTATAAACTTTTTCTATGACAGATTCTGCAAGGATTGTTCATCAAACATATTTCACAAGGGTACCTGCCCGAAACAAGAGCAACAAGAACAAACAGGAATATCTATCTAGAGGAGATGTTAGTTCAACTTGCGAACAAATACAATAAGCATCTATATCAATAGTATTCATATGCAATTTAGTATTCATTGCACCTAGCAATAATAGAATCTTTGAAAGATTGCTTTCACAATTTGTAATGTAGTAACTATCACCTTTGATATACACAAATTTGAAGCTTAACAATTTAATCAAACCTGGAACCTAAAGCCTTAATTGCTATGGAAGGTGCACTTATTCTTCTGAATGCACTGAATCCAAGATTACAGCTTGGACAAGATCTCTAGTACTTTCCTTGCAAACACACTCATTTTAACTAAATGATATAACTTAGATAGCAATACAAGTGCATAACTTTGAAACCTTGTAGCATTGTCCAGTTTGTCTTCCAATCTGAAACTAGATACCATCTTGAAAAGAAGAGATTAGAAACTCAATCAGAAGATTCAATGATTAGAACAAACTAGAAACTCTAAAATTTGAACTTTGACCACAAAATCAATATGACCAAAAGTCAACCTTTGACTTTGACTTTGATCAATCAACCTTTGACTTTGACCAATCAAGTTTTGACTTTGACCAAATATTCAAACCTAACATTTTTGTTGGTTGAGAGTACCAAGAGGTGCGCTAGGCTATTTCGCACTAGGATGTTAAGGAATTAGGTCAAATGCTTCACCAGAAGTGCCCGAACACAAGGGTTAGGGTTTGTTGTAGCTGCATAATCAAAAAACCTAGTTGCAACTATAACTTGTGCCATGACGAGCTTAACAAATAACTTCTCGATCTATCTTCCAATGGTTAGACTATCTGAAGATAGTGTGGGCCATAACCTGTTAGAAATAAAGGGATGTGCTCGTTTTTCCACAGACAATTTATCAATATTGTCACCCAACCATAGGCACAAAGGCCACAGTCTAGCACCTTAACCTTGACAGACAGAATAATTTTGGTAGCAGACCAATAGCCAACCAAGGCTAGCGCGCCTTTCTCCAAGGGTAGCGCACCAAGCAAGAATAACCAGAAACCAAGCAAAAACTCCAAACCATAACCATGAGAAAATCCAAACCATAACTAAGAGAAAGTCCAACCAAAACCAAAATGCCAGTTGCAACAGCTGCAACTGCACTCCCTCTCCAAACTTGCTCTAGCGCCCTCTATTTATACTGCTCTATCTCACTTGATTGGGCGGACTTCTCTTTCTGGAGGCTAATAACTCAATATTAAATATTCTCTTAAGCCGACTTGTCTCTTAGGGTTATTATCCAACATTTTAGGGTTTCTCTTGCTTCCTGGAATATTCTAGTCTTGTCAAAGGTTACACGTGGAGGTTAATACCTCCCGCAGCCACCATAATATCAACAAACGGTATGTTGGATTATGGTCTCTGTTATACTGGTGATCATGACTTCAGACTGTATGGTTATACTAATTCAGATTGGGCTGGAAGTGCTTCGGACAAAAAGAGCACTTCAGGTTGTTGTTCCAGTTTGGGGTCAGCCATGACTTCATGGCAAAGCAAGAAGCAGTTCAATATTGCTCTCAGCACGGCAGAAGCAGATTACATTGCAACATGTTCCGCCAATTGTGAATCCATATGGCTTCAGAAGTTGTTGACAGGTCTGTTCGATTTGGAGATGGAAGCTACCATGATTCTATGTGATAACCAGAGTTGCATAAAGATGACAAAGAACCCAATGTTCCATGATAAGACGAAGCACATAAAGATTTGGTATCACTACATTTGTGACATGGTGTAGAAGGGAGTTGTAAAGCCCCAATATGTTGGCACAGATGAGCAGGTTGCAGATGTGTAGACTAAGCCTCTATCTCGTGTGAAGTTTGAGTACTTCTGAGACAAGCTTGGTTAGTCTGAAAGGACCTCCCTTGAAAGGGGGAGTGATGCTAATGATAGTATGGTATCCTAACCAATAGCGAGTATCTCAGTTAGGATTTTATATCCTAGGGGATTGATCATCCCTGGCCAGATCACAAAGGTCCGATAAGGACGGTCTGTCAGAGTACCTGTGCATGTATATGCCAGCTGTGGTCAGTAGCAATAGCTCAGTTATGATTCTATATCCTAGGGAATCTTATGATTCCTGGGCAGATCTCGAAGGTCCGTTAAGGACGGTCTGTCAGAGTACCACAGATGTCGTAGATGCACCTACCTCATTATGTTGCCACATATAGATGTTGATGTTCAAGTTTTATTATTGTCATGTTGAGAAAAACCTTCAATGATTTATAGATGTGCCGGTCAATGTTCCAGATGTTGATGATGATGATGCTCTCTCCTCCTCTTGATGATGTTGCATTGAGTCATGTCAGTAGAACACCCTTCTCGTTAAGGGGGAGTGTTGAATTATTGTAACTTTGAAGAATATTCTACTTATATTTGAGTCATTAATGTATAGATCAAATCCCATTTTGTGGATTGATCAAGTCGGGTCTTGTATAAGATCAAATCCCCTTTTGTGGATTGGTCAACATGTATTTGTATGGTGGTATTTGTAAAGTCGGCCCCTAGTGTTAAATTTTTAAGCAACTGCAAGAGCCATTCTCCTGGAGGATGGCTAAGACCCTAGACGAGATCTAAGGCCCCCAGTGCACTCCTAGGGTACTTGGTCTGGGACCAAACAGTCAGTGCCATGGCAAAAGGCCCTTGTGAGGGCCCCCAGTATACGACTAGGGTTCTTGGTGAAAAACCAAGCAGTAAAGACCCCTGAGAGGGCCCCCAGTATATGACTGGGGTTCTTGGTCTAGGACCAAGCAGTTAAAGCCCCTAGATAAGCCTAGGGCCCCTGGAAATGTCCAGGGTACCCATGCATACGGCATGAGTTGATCCTTGGTCTTTGACCTTGGTGGATAAGACCCCAGAAAAAGTTCTGGGGCTACTTGATCCTCCATCAAGTATTTTGATGGTACATGACCTTCCTGTTGATTTTTCTCATTTCTGCAATTTATCCCAATCCCGGTTTCAACCACTCCTTATCACTCCAAATGTTTAATGCCCATTCCCAATATTAATGAAATTTGCAGACATTAATATGCA
>CBVK0100543555.1:0-17538 GCA_900067695.1 Picea abies | reverse complement strand
GGGGGTCTCATCACGAGCCAACCTACCACGATCATAGGATAATAACGTAAGTGACACTCCCACTATGGCTACTACACCAGGGCAATGGCCTTTGACATTTTTTTCGTCAAAGGACAAGGGTTCTCATCATGAGTTGGCTTGTTCACTTGAGTTACAATCTAGTGAGTGGCATTATCATCATCTCGCTACCAAACCATGATAGTGGTCTTTTTGGGAAAAGATGATTCAAATATTTATTAAGGATACAGGCTCATCTATGGGTTAAAAGGCAACCTTGCCGAGGCTATGGACGCATGTTGGCAGCAGTGGCTATGCCTGTGGTATGGAAGTTTACCTTAAAAATACCAAGTTTCTGTGTGTCTCGAGATTTCCTTTACTTAATAATGGGGCTATCATTTCGGTTATATTCAATAACTTAGGAAAAGTAAAAACATTATGATAAATGGAATATTTTTAAATGAATAGATTTAATTTATTCAGCTTATTTATCCTTAAAAACATTTTTGAGCATAGGTACAATAAATTTGAATTTCCCATGAAAGAGGACTATCGCTTATGATTATTGTTAAATATGCTTTTTGAAAATTATACATGATTGGTCCCCATCGGTGGTGGCAGCACAATTATTACCTCTCACTGGAAATACCTACACTCATTACATTTTCCTACACTGACGGTCGAGGTCGACCTCTACATTAATGAGGGGAGTGGATTCTCAACACGTTTTCCGATAAGATAGTAATGATTGTATTAAATGGGAAACCCAAATTTTTATACACTTGTTGTTCTCTAACATTTTCTATTTTTGGTAATATTTCCTCCAAGCTGGTCTAACCAAGTCTGCAACCAGGAACGATAGTCATTCTCATTTTCTCACAAAAAGATGGGTGGCCGAAGTGTGTGTAGGGATCCAACATTACTACAAGTAATATAGCATGCAAGAGAAATCCTACATTGTCTGGGGTGGACGGAGTACTTCAACTGGTTGCAAGGATATGATATGAACATCACACTTGAATTCTTTCAGAACTTGCAGGGAGAAATCTCCATGGTTCGAGACATACGAATTCCAGTTACACCAAAAATCATAGCAGAGGTTACAAGTCTCCCTAACATGGGAATTTAATGGACAGGAAGATATACAGCACTCAAAGAAGTTGTAGAATCTTTCATAGACCCCGGAGAAGAATTGGATAAAAAGGGAAAGGGAATTAACCCTAGCACTCTCAGCGAACCATGGAAAGAACTGGCAAGGGTAATTCAGAGGTACATCACCTGTGATGGACGATACGATGTAATCCGACCAAGCCACTTCAAACTTCTAGTGGCACTCAAACAGCGGTTAGTAATCAATATACCATTTTTTCTAAATTCCATATTACATGAGGTTGCCATAAGAACACAGAAGGCTAAGGATCCTGTTACTATCATCAGCCACCATGGATTAGTTAAATTGATAGTAAATAAGGCCTTGAGTCAAACCCAATTAACCTGGGGTAATCTTATTGAGGCCAATATACCTCTACAACTGGAACAACCTGAATTATATCATGAAGACCCACCACAGGAAATTGAAGAGATACAGGAAGGGGAGGCCACTGCCCAAATAGAAATTATACCTCCTCAACCCAAAGTTGAGGCAGACCATGTCCAAATTATAGAGACTCAGACCTCACAAGCAGAAGCATTAACAAGAAAGAGGAAAAGAGAAATAGTTTCTCCTAAAGCCCCCATTAAGAGGAAGAGGAGAAGCAGACAGACAAGACACCCTGAAGAAATTCAGGAAATGACTGAACAAATTCAAGAAACGACTGAATAAATTCAGGACATTACAAAACAGTCCTTACAGGAAAATGTTCAAGAAATTGAGAACGCAGAACAAACCTCACAAGGGAACAATCGGGAAGACACCCAGCTAGCATTGGAGCACCTGACAGAACAATTTTTGAAAAACTATGAGGTAGAAATAGCTCGGGTTTTAGGGAACTTAGGGACCTCAATTGACAAAGACACAAATAAACAAGAAGAATACCAAGAATGAGCCTCTTCTTCAAAACCCACTGAAGACTTTCCTGATATTGAAATGTCATTCCCAGAGGACGCAACACAGGAAGAACCTCATCCTGAGGTAAGAATCCCTCTTGGACAGATAGAGAATTTGGAAGGAACAGAGGAACAGCCACCTACTGACCAGGATGAAGAAGACCTTGAGACCCCTCACAAACAGAAATCAGGAAAAATCCATAGGAGAATTAGAAAGCTAAAAAATGAAAACAAGTTGTTGAAGAGAAGGGATAAAAAGGTTGAAGTATTAAAGTAGAAGGTTGGAAAACACAGGGAAATTATTAAAAAATTAAGAAAGCAGCTAGAACAAGCAGATAAGGCCCACAAAATAAAGAAAAAAAAAAGGCCCAGAGTGCAAGGAAGAAACCCTCTTCCTAAAATAGCAGTCACTACAAACTCTTTGGGGACATAGACAGACCCTGAAGAAATAATAGCAGAAGAAGTAGTAGCTCAGAATGTGGAAGTAATTCCTTTAGAAACACAAGAAATGATGACAGCTACAGAAAAATATGATGTTGGGGTGCAAACAGATAGCCCAGTCTCAGAGGAAATAGCTCAATTCCTTGAGCAAGATGCTACCATTAGGAGATTGGAGGAAGAAATGATGCAGTTCCAACAAAGCCTGATCCAAATTAGAAATGAAATAATGACTATGACAGAGCATCAAACATCTCATTCTCAGGAACATAGCGCCATCATTGATAGACTGGAAGTAGAGTTGATGCAAGCTCAGCAAGCATTAACTCAATCCAGAGATGATATGGGTGCTATGGAAGAGTATCAAGCATCCTAGTCTCATAAACAGAGTGCCATCATTGATAGGCTAAAGGCAAAGCTGGTACAAGCCCAGCAAGCACTGACTCAAAAAAGGGATGAGATGGTTGCTATGGTCGAACATCAAAGGAATATTAAACAATTAAGAGCCATGGAGGAAACAAAGCATGATACTTATGTTGAGTTAACCATAGCTCAGGAAAAGACAAAGAAAATACAAAACCAATTTGAAAAAGCTTTGGAGTAAATCAAAGAGATTTGTGATGTTTACTCTGATGCAATCAATTATAGAGCTCCTACCACCAATTATACTTTATTCTTGTTGGAACGTTACATGTTGTTGAGAGTGAAAGCCATCAGAGCAGGTAAATCGATTACATTTGCCACTGTACCTGAGTTTATTTCATGTTTTAGAGAGCAGGAAGAGAAGGTACAATACTTTCTGTGTGAATTATACTTCCATAACTTCATTTTGGAAGATGACAGAAAATATAACCCTGGTCCCTTTATTGGGGACATACAGTTTTAGGCATTCCCGTCCTTCACTAAGAACCAAGTCAGATGGGGAAAATCTCACAAGAATTTTATAAAGAGAGAAACTAGGCTAGATCTCTAGATCAAAGGGGAGCCTCCAAAATATTTCCCACCCATTATGCAACATATAACCTTCATGAAAAGGGGAGGGGTCGTGGACTCTTTAGCCCCTATCCATCGACAAGTTATACATTCAGGGATCATATATTTTAGAGAACTCAAAGAAGAATATCTTTATGCTTCCCAATTGAGATGGGATGCATCCTCCAATGAAGTCAAAAGTAGGGAACCCTTTGGTTTTAGGAATTTCTTTCCAGCTACCTACAGAGTGGAAAGGTATTCCATAATTCTCCAGGAAGAAGGACCTACTTGGATTGGGTACAGATATAATCCCCCTATCCTTTGGTTTCCCCCATAAAGTTACCAGAAAGATTATCAAATTAATAAGAAGAGGGAGGACGCTGCTTTTGGAGAGCTCAAAAGAAATAACGGGTTCAGGAGACATGGTGAACCAACCTTTCCTCCTTACAACATCATTGCTTTACATGTAATATCTCAGCTTGCATGAGGACATGCAAGAAGGTAAGTTGGGGGGTATGTTGGGTTATGAAAAAGGTACAAATATCTTCCTTTCTCCCATAGTTCATGATATAATCTTGATTGAATTTTCGGTTAATTAGGGATAAATCTAGCATTATTATTTAAGTTATATTAAATAAGATTCTAAAATATGATTGAAATTGTTTGATTTTGTTACATGATTGGATAAATGTTGTCAAACCCGAGATAGAAAAGAAGATCTTGAAGATGCCTAAGCTATTGGAGGTTGAGGACTTTTGGTGAAAAGTAGTTTTGAAGATGATTGATAGTAAAGAAATCCTAAGAATCTCTTGATCCTCAGGATGGCTTAATTTACCTAGATTATTGTAATATATAGAGGGTAATAGATCCTGAAAGGATATAGAAGAATTGCATCCAAGTATTCAGAACTTAGAATTGCTTTGCGCAAGCAGTTTTTGTAAATGTTGTACCAGCTATGGAATCAATAAAATCTTTGAACTACCCCTGGTGCTAAGATGCTCCTAATTCGCCTACAATAGACACTTTTGGTTCTCAACACTTCGCAGACTATCTTAGCTCTTCAAATTACAATGCTTAACCAGTAAGAACAACAATGGAATTCCTCAAACTGTAAATTTACAGTTCGGCTCTCACCTATGCTTTTAATGACTAATTTAATTAGCTAGATTTTGAATTATAACTAGCATAGCCGCAAAGTGGTTGGTGAACGCCGAAAGATGATGCTAAAGCTTCCTCCCGGACAGTTGAAACGCATGGACAGATGAAACAAACATAGAGCTGAGGAAATCTAAAAGTTAATTTCAAATGTGGTAATTCCAAAGGTTAATCAGTTAAACGTGGCAATCATACGGTGGTACAGTAATTTATTAATATGATTAGGTAAATGTTAAAAATTAAACAAGTTAACTAATGCATTTAAAAATACAAGTTATGAAGAGTAAATCACATTCATTGATTTGGGAGGACGACTAAGAATATGCCAGCATCTTCAATTGTTAGCCATCAAATTAGAATTTTAGATTAAAAGGTGATTAATTGTGCCCATCTCCAATAGGTATACGCCTTTCGGCGTAACTAGTGGATCCTACCCATGCGAAATAATGACCCAATTATGACCTGATATCATTGCCAATTAGATAGTATCACTTCCAAATCCGCACAATTATTACAAATAGATTGCCTACATGTGTGAAATTTCCTCGAACAATGGGAATTTTTATGTCTCGACGGTTTCAATTTTGACCCATTCTATATGTTTCAATGAAATTGTTTTATGCTACCTTTTGGCGGACTCCAATTCATGTTGTTTGGCACTAACCCGAATTTGTCTCTCAGTACTTTATGATTTTGGCAATTCATGGTTTTTTTTGGCAGGTTATACTTTATGTCTTTGGCACACTTGGGGCTTTGAATTCTTTCTATGTTTAGATGAACTTACACTTATCCCAACCCGCATGAACAATACCTTTTTAGTGACCTTCACAACTTGTTTCGGTGAACTTTTAGAATTCATTCGGTACTTTACCTTCCAAACTTATCGTTTGGCACGTTGGTTTTTTCATGTTTCAACATTGTTGGGAAACTTATCTTTTCTCGGTATTCAGCAAAGTTGATATGGATGCTCATGAGAGTTTTAACTTTCCTAAAACAGTTTAAACAAAAAGTTGGTTTTTTGGAATTTGATTTGTTTGTTTTCCTAAATCTAAAGTAACTTACTAGACTATATGAAATACATGAAATCATTTAGATCAAAGCATAAAATAAAATAAAAATGAATAAAAAAATCAAAGGAAAGTGGTACCCAAAATTTTAGAATTTTAGGGTGTGTTGTGTACTCAACACCTTCAACAATGAAAAACCATCTTTTAGTGTTCCATGTAGGAGGTAATCCCATCTTGAATGATACTAAAAATTAATTTCCAAATTCTTGGCCAAATTGCCTTATTGCATTATATTTATTCTTTTTCATTACGCCAAAGGCATTCTTTTAAGGGAGGGTTCTCTAGCGATTTTCATTGTCTGTCCATAATGAATTAGAAATTGCCACCTATTTTCATAGTTGTCTGGTCCAGATTCGAAAGATACACCTGCATTTATGACATCACTTGGTCTTGTTTTCATAGTTGTCTTGTCCATATTCGAAATATCCAATGGCATTTACAACATCACTCAGTCGGTTTGTCTCTCCATTTTCATTTCTGCAGGAATTTACAATATCGCTCAATCAATCTATCTCTCCATTTTCATTTTTGCATCTATGCACTGCTCGATATGGAGAAGTTCCTCTATGTCTTGCGGGAAATTATCATTCTTTCATCACTTCAATAGATGGCTTTTCAAGTGAGTCATTCTCTTCTTTTTTCTTTCCCTTTTGTTGATGGGGATTGTTATCGTAGGATTTGTTGTTGTGCAAATCCCTATACAAGATCACCAAGTCTTTCATAACTATAGGAAATCCTACCACTATCACCTTAGTAATAAGTCCCCTCATTTTAGTGATGGAGGAGGTCCGCCACAAGGGAGTCTTCCCTAGTGACCTCAAGGGATCAAAGTAGCAAGTTTTTTAGCCAAGCCCACTGCCCCTTCTCTTGATCAGCTAAGTAAAAGGTCTAGGTCAAAGAGAAATTAGAGGTAAGAAGATATTTGAGTACCTTCCCAGAACTATAACACTTATAGCATGTATGTGATGATTTCTAAGTACAAGTGTGCAAGTAATACCTCTTAAAGACACTAGACAGTGAAAAATGTTATGGTTGTTGTAAAATTCCAGCAGTTAATAGTAGTACAACAACAATAGGTAAATTGTAATAGAAAAAAAAAATTACACTTCATGATTACAACAATTTAGCATGAAAACTTAGCATTTACTCAATAGAACATCAACCAATTATTATATGCAATTTATGAGTATGTGTGACCATTATTATAGTAATGTATGCAGCAAAATAGTGTATGTTAGGATGGTTGTAGAAAAAAATTGCAACAACAATAAGTATGTTAGTGAATTAGCTTAAGTTAGGGTTAGAAAATCTAGTAGAAATCTTGAGAGATTGAGAATAGAGAGTTGTTTGATCACTTTCACCACAAGAGAGATTAAATGATTAGTGCCTTGGGGATACGGAGTCCTTATAATAATAATGAAATCACTTGGAGATGAAACTACAAAAGATATAAGAGGTAGGGTTTAAACTCTAAGGTGCTAGAACATTAGGGCCTTAAGGTATAAACCTTGAGGAGAATGGTTTTCCTAGAGTGCAAGCACTTTTTGGCTCTAACAACCTTTCCTCCCTTCTTAATTACTTCAACTAGGTCATAATCAAGAGTCTATAATCAAACTCCTAAAGTGATAACACTTTAGGGCTTTAGGAGTCTAACCCTAGGTAGGATTTCCTTCACAAATTTATGGATGAAATTAACCTTGTGAGAGGAGGTAGCACTTATGCTCCTTTCTTAGGGTTTTACCAAGCAAAATCTTCAATATGAACAAATAAAATTTACCATAAACATTCAATGACATGAAATGAAATTGCTGAAATTTACTTACTTCACCAAGATATGACAAGAATAAACCCTAATTGCATAAATTTCATCCAAAAATCAACAAAATACATCCACAATTGATCCTCCAAGCAAGTCACATTATTATAGAAGAGAGAGATAGCCCAATAGGGAGAAAAATTTAGACCTAGTGCTCTCACAATGGAGAGGAATGTGATGATAAAATGAAACTTGGCTAGCCATATTTAGGAAACCCTAGCCATCCAAAAGACTCCAATGAAAATTCATGTCTCTACATAAGAGGGCCAACCCCTTAAATTTTCCCTTGCAATATACAAAATTTAATTTGTTACATGAAATAAAACCCTAGAAGGGTGATGTCATGCCCTAAGAGGGTGACGTAGGCTCTCCAAGTGCAACGTCGGGCATGGTGAGGGAGATGTTGGGCCTACAAAGGCCATGTGTCATGCCCAACATGCCCTGCCATGGTTTCCTCCTATCAAGCCACCTCTAGAACCATCTCATCCATTGAACCCCATCCCTTCAAGGTGACATCAAGGGCTAGGAGGTGACATCCTAGGCCTCCAAATACCAACGTACAAGTGGAGAAGGGTGCAACCTCGTCCTCTAGTGATGACAAGGTGCCTCCAAAGGCAATGGCCTCTATCCTTTAGGTGCATCGTTCATCATCCATGGTATTCTTCATGTGGG
Source organism: Picea abies (assembly GCA_900067695.1). NCBI lineage: Eukaryota > Viridiplantae > Streptophyta > Pinopsida > Pinales > Pinaceae > Picea > Picea abies. The sequence continues at coordinate 9,375 of CBVK0100543555.1, read as the reverse complement.
GTCCAACGTCCATCCTATGGGCAAGGTCATGCAAAGAAAAACAAGTACATCCTCCAGGGGTCCACAAGTCACAAGTATCATGCCAAGTAAGCCACATTTAATACAAGACCTTAGGGAGAGCATCTAGAAGGATAATGATTGGATTTTAACTTTTTCCAGCTACAACACCTCTGGACCTTTAACCCCTTATTCCCGTAAAATGAGGTACAATCCCTTTTTGGGATCAATGAGCCCAAAATCCCAGAATATGAGGAAAAATAAGGGGAAGAAGTGTGGAAATTGGTAAGTATGAGAAAGAATGGTATGATGACCCTTCAAGGAACCATCGAGTAGCAACCCTTTTCCTGAGGGTGACCTACTTACTAGGAAACCATGCTACCCACCAAGGTGAAACTAGGAAAAAAGTGTAATTTTCAAGCAAACATTCCATAATCAAGAAAGGATTCTTTGCAACATGTTCAAATGCCTCAAATATTAAAATGACACTTACCACGAGATTGGACTTGTTACCTCATGAAGCAAGACCTAATGTCTTCTTGGAGCCAAGTCGGTATAATGGATGCTACTATGTGGTAAAGTAGAGGGGATTTGTGGGTTGTGCTAGGAATTAGGCTCTTGGCACTCCATGTCTGCTACTTGTGGACCTAGAGACATCATCTCCTCAGTTACCCCTAGCCTCGAGGGGTAACAGGGAGCATCTATGAATCTATGGAAATAAAAAATTGTTTTCTTTGTTTTTGTTTTGTTTTCTTCTCTACTTTTGGATCGCAGTGTTTCTTTGGGCCATGGATAATATGGATCAAGCACCATCTGTGGGAGGAACCTACAAATGGTTAAGGAAAGTTCCATAAACAATATAGTTGTTAGCAGATACTTTCTTTTGTCCAGACCGGTGTTACTTTGCTTTTAAGAAATTTGTTGTTGAGGCATTTACCAGTGTCCAACTATCTACTTGATTCTCCTTCATTCACTTGTTTAATAAGACCGTCAATTTAAAGTGGCAGCATCTAACGGTCAATAGAACCAAGGACTAGTTAAATAAATTATTCTTGAATCTCAATCCAATGTAAACAAATTGTGTTTAAATGCAATCACATAGATGGTGCATCTACTCAATTAACAACCTCGCAGACATCTTGTAATATCCCCAATGAATATTGTCTAGGGTATTAATGGTTTGTTGTCCAATTATAGTATTATTATTGTGTTCTCTTGTCAAATGATATGAATTACTTTGTTTTTATAATATAAATGCATTGACAACTTTGGAAAAACAATTTGCATGTATTGCAACAATATACATATCATCAAACAGATTACATGCATCTCCAGTACACAACGAATGTGAGAGACAAAAATGGAACTTTCATTATGAATGGCATCTGAAACATAACAATAATAGATATCTAATTACTGCTATAGTGGCTACCACACAATAGTAAGATACTACAACTCAAATCAAAACCTTGGTGATGCCTAGGTCTCTTCATAAATGATGTTGATATGTTCCAAGGCTTCTCCTAGCCTTACGATACCTCCTATTGGGTTTCTAAACCAATAACGGGGCTCTCAACCCTCTTCCTAGCCCTCGCTTCTTATGTAAATTGGGCTTACTGCCCTCCTATGGACATCACGACTCAGTAAGAGGCTCACGGGTGAACAAAAAGGGCCACCAAACCCTCACAATTACACTCCTATATCCCATGGCTCCCTCTTTAACACCCATGTGTCTTGTATTAACCCCCGCGGCTTCTCCTTTACCCATGGATCTGCAGAATGAAGGGAGACGACCCCCACATATACCACCATGGCCTCCTACATTCACTCGACCCTACAAAAATGAATGAGAATGGTCCTCCTAATGGCCTCGAATCCTCCAAAGAGCCTCTATAGTCTCTCTAATTACCCATGGAACTACAGACAGGACAAATAGACCCTCCAAGGGAACTCCAAGATTCTACCAAACAATTGTTTGTACCCATAGACTAAATACAAATCATGAGAAGAAACTCCAAATGGAAACCTCAAATGGATTTCCCCTTATGTCTAGCTAGGGTGGATGTTGCACCATCGAAACCAAACCAACAGTGGAAGGGTTTTTCCAAAACCCCAACAAAAACCTTGGCTCTAAGAGCACTTTAAACAAGAGATCAAATCATTCTGAGGAAGGTGAAGTGATACCCTTCCTTTACACTTCTCTAAAGCCTTTTAGATCTTTCCCTTTTTTGACCAAATCAAATATGACCATTATTTCCTCTTAATATTACTTAAACATTAAACGTCACTTTTAATGTTTAAGTAATTAATAATTTATCTTTTTAGTTAACGTCACTTTATAATGTAACATATCCTAGCTAGTGACATTAAATAATCCTCCTTGACTCCCTTTTTCTTCATTGACTATAGCCTACGAGAGTCGTATATGATAATAAGTCATCCTCCCATTATGATCAATAGGAAGGGGACATCAGAGTCCTCCCTTCCCGAGATTGCTTGTCCTCGAGCAATGCCAACATAGCTATCTGATCAATAGGTGGAACCCAACTAAAATTGTTAATGACCCCCGAGTTCCAAACCAATCTACAAGGTGTGGAGCACCTACTGCTCACGATACTGACCTGCAAGGTACTAACACCAAAAACCCTCTAAAGGTCCCCGACCAAAAGATCAACCAGATACTGAAAAATCTTAGTCCACCCCATGTAGATTTTCCCTCCTAGAAATTTGGCCCAATTCCTATAGAAATGAACTCATGGTAATAAAAGTTGACTCCCCCATCTATACCAACTGGAAAATTGTCAAACCAAGAAGTCTCAGGGTCACATGTTACCTCTGCAAAGGGTCCACCATGTTGATATTGTGCCACTCTGATCACAAATATATGGCTCTCATACCTAGAATGCATCCTCCACCCTAGGAAACCCAAACTAGAATGTATTAAAGAATAATCCCCACTATCAAGGATCATATCATGCAATTGTATCCTAGTGAAGTCAAGGATTGTAAGTCCATTGTCATACCCAATCCTGGGTACTGATGAGGAAAATTTGTCCTTCCATATAGAATGTGTCCCAACAAATCTTCTCGAGGCATCCCAAAACTAAAAATGGCCAATCAAATGAGTTCCTCAAACCCACCACAAAACTAAGCGTTCATTATCTCTCAAGTCGACCGACTCCCATGGTGTTATGATGATAGCTACTAAAAATGAAATTTGTGAAGTCTCACCTCCAACTAATGGGAATGAGGTACTCAGAGTCAAATCTCTACCTAATAATTTGTACCACTCCTGTTAAAATGGACTAAGAAATGTGATATCCCAATCACTATAAGTGTGCTCATGCAACCCATGGAATCTGGACATCTCGCTGGAAGGTAACTCTATCGCCTAAGGAACCTCATAATATGATGGAATCATGACTAACCGTGTCATCCTAGTCCACTGACCATCAATGAAATCAATATAATCTTGTTCATACACCCCTGACTTGTTATGTTGACAAGGCATACACTCCCTCACATGTCTCGATACATCATTCTTGAGGCCCAACCAAAAGAACCTCTCCGATTTGTTGGTGAGTCCTGAAATGCTCATGATGTCTTGTCAATGTATTATCATGCAAAAGTCTCATGATCTCCTCTCCAAGTGTGGATTCTAGAACCAAGTACACATGACCTTGGTAGTAGATGACATCGTCCACCCCTCTATACATGTCATCCTGGATGTGTTCATCCAAAAACTCACAAGAAAACTAATTTTTGGAAAATTCCACTAAAAGGTGGGATTTCCACTCAGCTAAGATCTACGTGAGCCACTCTAATATAGCCCTGACCTCCTCCTTATGTACCTGTACATATTCCTCATCGATCACATGGTCTCCATATAAAATCTCTGTCATGCGAGACTCCCTTTCCCTGACCCTCTGACAGTCTAGTTGAAGATCCACCTCTGGAGAGTACTCTATCCCATACCTGAATATACTCTCCATATGTTGTGATGCAATCGTCCTAGGATCTCTACTGATCATGCCCATCAAAACCACTTTCCTATCATCTGCTGCCATGAACTCCAACTCCATGGCTTGGTAATCAACAAAATGTTTGCCCAAGGAAACAAGATATTGAATTCCCAATATGATATTAGTATCTGGCAGCCCAACTACGTAAAAATCATCCATCATTGTGTAGTTTCCCAACACTACAACAAATTTCAAAACCTTTCGCATGCATGGCATACTACTCCCACTTACTACCACTACATCAAACCTCTCAATATCTATTGTAAGAATGCCTCTCCCAGTTACCAGGGTTGAGTCAATGAAATTGTGGGTTGCCCCACCATGGATCAAAATTGTAACTATATCCCTACACTCTCCCTCGAAACCTGAAGATGTGAAATATAGGAACAACTAACAAGGCAGCAATAGTCACACCCTGGGCCTCCACGTGTTGTTTCTCAACACTCTTAGCATCTACACGTGGTTTCTCATCGTCTGGACTAATATGCTCTCCTCCTTGTTCACATCTCACCTCCTCATCCTCATCTCTATCAGGAAGCACCTCAATGTAATGTACCTTACTTTTTCCTGGGCACTCGTAACTCAAATCCCAAGTCTCTTTGCAATTGTAGCAAATATTTTTCCTCTTTAATTCTCTCAGAGTTTCCTCTTCCATCCTATCTTTCCCTGCCCATGGATTTTAGGGAAGATCGTTTTCCTTATCCTTCTATGGAATATTGGGTTTCACGGGTGCTTCTTGGGAACTGTATCTTCCATGTCCTGATTCCTCATGATGGCATCTTGTAGTGTGGTTGGCCTAAAAGCCTTAACCTACCCTCTCAATGGTTCAACTAAGCCCTCAGTGAATAGCACAACTAGCCTTTGCTCAGAGATGCCTGTTACCATGAACACCATCCTCTAGAACTATATGATGTATGCCTTTGGTGTGCTTGTCTATCTATATTGTGCCAACTTCCTGAAATGGATCTCAGGATCCTTTTTATTGAACCTGTCCTTTAAACTCTAGGTGAAATCCTCATAAGAAGTGATGATAAAATGATCCAATGTCACTAGCCTGTGGTACCACCACTCATGAGATTCTCCATCCAAGTGGAGAGTGGAAAACCTAATTTCCTCTGCCTCTATCATCGGGTTAAGCTGCAAATAAGTGTCCAAATTATGTACCCATGCTTGGGTTGTGCACCTATCAAATTCATCAAAAGATGAGATAGTCAACTTCCCCAAATTGCATAGTAGATCAAAGTTATTTTGGCTTTGTGTTGTCCTAGGCTTGTTCCTCATCCTGAGGTTGTAGTAGTCTCGGTAAGACATAGTTTCCTAGATATCCTCCTCTAAGGCTTGATACTCCCTGAATTAGGTAGTGACTTGGTCAACTGGACCCTATTGTACATGTGCTCCTGTAGGTTGTTCCTCAGGGAATGGTGGAAATAACGGCCTAGGTATTTTCTTGCTCCATGTCTGTGGGATGCTCTGTGCTGGAATATGGGTATTGATACCCTTTGCATGAGCTCAACCCCCTCCATGGTTTCCTTATACATGTACCCTGTCACCTCCATGGGGTTCATTTGGCCTAGTTTGTCCTCATTATCCCACCATCTGCATGAGTACCTCAAGGGCCTACTGTTGGTTCCTAATCATCTATGTATGCCTCTGGTTTGGCTCTTCTTGACTCCCGGTCATATGACTCAGTAGTCTAATCATAGGATATTCTGTATGATCTTGGTTGTCTCCCATGTTTCCTTCTTGTTCTGACTCTGGTGGGTTCACTTATATTTCTTCTTCATCTAGTGATCCTGGTAAGGGTTTTCCTCCATGCCCATGTCTTCTAGGCATCAAGGCACTCACAGGCTATCAAGATCACCAATTTTGATACCATTGTACTATCCCCAATGAAGATTGGGTAGGGTAGTAATGGTTTGTTTTCCAATTATGGTATTTTGGTTGTGTTCTCTTGTCAAATACTATGCATTACTTTGGTTTTATAATATAAACCCATTGACAACTTTGGACAAACAATTTGCATGTATTGCAACAATAGACATATCATCAAACAAATTACATGCATCTCCAACACACAACGAATGTGAGAGACAATAGTGGCATTTTTATTATGAATGGTATCTAAAGCATAACAATAATAGATATCTAATTGTTGCTATAGTGTCTACCACACAAAAGTAAGATACTACAACTCAAACCAAAACTTGGGTGATGCCACAGTCTCTTCAAAAATGATTTCGATATATTCCAAGGCTTCTCCTAGCCTTACAATACCTCCTGTTTGGTTTCTAAACCAAGAACATGGCTCTTGACCCTCTTCCTAGCCCTTGTTTATTCTGTAAATTAGGCTTATAGCCCTCCTCTGGACCTCATGACTCAGCAAGGGGCTCACGGATGGAAAAAAAAAGGGCCACCAAACCCTCACGGTTCCACTCCTAGGGCCCATGGCTCCCTCTTTAACACCCACGTGTCCTGTATTAACCCCTGTGATCTCTCCTCTACCCATGGATCTACAGAATGAAGGGAGATATCCCCCACAAACACCACCATGACCTCCTACATTCACTCGACCCTGCAAAAATGAATGAGATCGGTCCTCCTAGCGACCTTGAATCCTCCCAAAGAGCCCCTACAATCTCTCTAATTACCCACGGACCTGCAGACAAGACAAATCAATCCTCCAAGGGAACTCCATGGTTCTGCCAAATAATTCATTGTACCAATAGACTAAATACAAATCGCAAGATGAAACTCCAAATGGAAACCCCGGATGGATTTCTCCTTATATCTTGCTAGGGTGGATATTGCACCACCAAAACCAAATCAGCAGTGGAAGGGTTTTGCCAAAACCCCAACAAAAACCTTGTCCCAAGAGCACTTCAAGCAAGAGATCAAATCATCTTGACGAAGGTGAAGTGTTACCCTTCCTTTATACTTCTCTGAAGCCTTCTAGATCCTTCCCTTTTTTTACCAAATCAAATATGACGATTTAATATTTACTTAAACATTTAAAGTCGTTTTTAATGTTTAAGTAATTAATAATTGATCTTTTTACTTAATTTCACTTTAAATGTAACATCTCCTAGACAGTGACATTAAATAATCCTCCTGGACTCCCTTTTTCTCCATTGACTATAGCCTACGAGAGTCGTATAGGCTAATAATTCATCCTCCTGTCATGATCAATAGGAAGGGGACATCACACATCTATTTCTTGTCTTAATCCATTATCTGTTGCAATTGGTTTTGGTATGAGAATCCATTCCCATTCATCATTGTCCAACATCCTCTATGTATGACCTATTGGGTACCAACACAATTGCACCATTTCCTATTAACACAATTTCATGTCATTTTAAATATAGCCACCACTACCTTAACATTGTTTCAAATGCATTGAGCTAATCCAGTAGATTGTTTAAAATCTAACTATGTCTTCTCTTTGCTTGAAAATTTTTGCATTGTCATTTGTGATTGTGTTTGTATTCTTTAAGGGTTTGTTTCACTGTTTCAAGGTATACGATAATGTAGCCATTAATTTCAATGGTGTAGAGCATATGACAGGGTAGCCATCGAGTTCATAGGTTAATATGATGATATAATTTGATCTTCCTAGCTACAGAGAAGACCTCAAACATGTGTTGTTGAACTAAGATATTTTCGTGTCTATTTATGTTTTTCTTAATTTTTCTTTAATGTTGAGAAATTGTTGTTGAGGCTTTGTTTTAACTTTCAAAGTTACTAATGAACATATCATTTCTCAATTAGGGGAAGCAAGCATTTTCCGAATCACAAAAACTTGAAATATGAGTTAAGGGGATTAAATTAACACAGTTAAAAACTATAAAATGAGACATTAAATGTGGAAAGAAACATTCAAAGCAAGAGTCCAAATGCAAAGTCAAACTTCACATTTACAAAAAATAATAAAATGCATAGGAATGGACAACTCATACGACGAATTTAGCTCAAAAACTTTAAAAAATTATAAGAAAGGCAGGCTTCAGGTCGAAGGAACACAAAGTGATGAATAATGAATCATGGAGAACCCGATCGATGCAAATGTCGAAGAAGCTCAAACTTGAAGTGGGGCCTATAACTAGATGACCGTAATTTTTTTAAAGAAACACCAACACCTTCATTAAAGAATTAAAAATTCCTAATTTCAATATTTCTTCATTCGAATCTCTAAATCTAAAGTAATGACCAGACCTTTGAATGAAATTGCATACTGGACGAGAATCGATGGCATCTTGATTAATAATAACCCAATATAGTCTGCTCGAAATCTCAGAATTTTAACTAGAAAATCCAAATGCATATAAAAAGTGAATTTTGAGAGTATATTGGACAATACTCGAGTACGAAAGAGAACTCTGTCGATACAAATATCCGTGGAAAAGCTCCAAATTTAAAGTAGGGCCTCGAACATGATCATAGATTTTCAATGAAATGCAAATGTGTTGAAAGAGAAAAAGATGCCTATCATTATAGATTTTTCTGTTCAAATCTCTAAATCTAAAGAAATGACTGGACCTTTAATTACACATGCATGTTGAAGGAGAGTTGTTCACATCTTGATTGATAATAATATCATATGCTCAAAATATTGACATTTAAGCTAGAAATCTAGTTGCATACAAAAAATCAAATTTAATTATTGATCCACCTCTATTAATTGTCTTTCCCATCCTTGCATAAATGGTTTCAAGAGTTTTGTGAGTTATGTATGCTATGTGTCTATATAAAAATATTTGAGACATAAATTCATTGAAAGGACACGATAGATGTAGAGAAAAGAGCATGAAAAAAGAACCAATGGCATATTGATCAGATCATAGAGGTGAATCTCACATGTACATGATGAATCTTCCTACATTTACGTGTCTGTTGTCTTGTTTCATCGAATACGTGTTGCCTCAACGTCTCTATTGGGTACAAATATCTCTTACCAGAATGACAAGCATGTACATGATTTTGTTGCAGCATTTAATCAACAATCAACTTACATGGAATGTCGTTCGTTCCTATAGTTTAATGAAGGATTTCATTTAAGAACCTGCATAATGTAAATGTGTTGACTTGCATAGAATAGATCTAGCTAAACAATAATACACACATTTGTAGAGAGAATTAGAGAAATAAGAAGAAGGAGAGAAAATAATGAAAGAATTCTCATTAACCGTTGTGAATAATGAATAATTTACACATGATATACTCTGTATAAATCAATGAGTTCGACTTGAGGTGAACCAAGTTACCATAGTGGTGGTCTAGAGTGATCGGGACACACACCAGCAGTTACGGGAGTGAATTGCCACCTATTTGAGTTAACTAGTCAACTAGTCTTCAGTTA
>CBVK0100543554.1:0-17539 GCA_900067695.1 Picea abies | reverse complement strand
ATCATTTATCCTGGGAAACCTTTAATATACTTTGGGGCCTCTTTAATATATTCTGGGGCCAACTTCTTATTCTGCCAATCACAATTATGTTTTGACCAATCTGCAAAAGGGGATTTGGTCTTTTACAATAGCCGACATTATCAATCTGCAATAGGGGATTGATCTAATGAGTAATTCCACAATAATAATTAGAATACACTTTGCAGTTACATTATTTCAACAAAATGGAGATCACCCACAATCAAACTCTTCTAAAGAAAGAAACAATGTTACCCGGATTTAGCTCTTTATGACATATTTGATGCAAGCAGTTTCCAGCATTTGTCATCCACAAATCAAATTCCAAAACAAGTGACTTGAACTCCAAATAACCTTCAGTAAGCTTCAACCATTAGTCTCTAGTGTTTCCACGAACTTTCAACAACCAATACAATAGGAGGAGATTCTCTTCTATAGAGTCCAAGCTCAAAACCTCCTCAAATAAAATAATTATGTCCATGTCTTAGATCCTAGATCTCACCTAGGAAAACATAAACAAATATTATCTTTTAACCAACTCTTAATTGAGAAGTCAACAATAAAATGACATGTGAGAAGCGGGGATGCCACATGGCTTAGTGACAAAGGACATCTCCTCAAAGAGGGCTGTTTGACCATGTGAAATCTACAAGAGGGATGTGTGAATCATCTTTCTGTGCACTCCTGAAATCATCTCAAGAAATGTGCTAATATGCCAATAATAGGAAGGCGCTCCTCTAATTCAACAAACAAGATGTGAATAAGTGCTAACAACTCGTCCAAAATAGCCAAAACAGCTGAGGCGTCCTCTCCAATGCACCAACTAACTCATCCTCCAAGGCACCATAATCATCTAACAATACGTCAAAACCCTAGATCCATGAACAAGGGAGACATGGGACCACATGCCAACATAGATCCATGTGCAAGGTCTTCTAGTTCAGCTTTAGATCCACAAATTAAGGGGACTGCCCCATCAAATCAGAAAAATACAGTGGTCAAACCTCCATAGATGTGCCATAGAGCAAGAATAAAGGGAGCACTCCAGACAAGTGCATGGTCAACCATCCAAAGAACATCTCCCAAGGCTAGAAAGGTCCACATAAGCTAGGGTGCTCATCCATCAATGTAAAAGTGCAATAAATATCCACCAATGTAGACATTGGAAGGCTATATCACATAGAAATGTGTCAAAAGAGGAGCACTTTCTCCGAGTGATGAGTCATCATGTTAAGTATGCCATCTCAATACTAGAAATGCCCATACAACCTAGGGCGCTCCATAACCAAGGTGAATATCTCATGAAAATCAACAATATAATCACAAGAAATCTGTGATCCACCTATGAAGAAATGCAAAATAAGGAGCACACCACCAAATGAGACATGACATGATAATCAATCCATAGATGGGAAAAGTGTGTCGCCTCTAGCAAAGGTGCTCAACCAAACATCAACCAATGATGGGGGCAATCATATAAGATAGGACAACTGTGCAAACATACAACTTTAACTAGAATGCCTCAATACCCACCAAGGTGATCAACAGATAAACTGTCACAAGGGAAGCAACTCTATGAAAGTGTGCACAAATGAAATGCCCATAGTCCATCAATACTCCATCAACATCAACCTGTAAGCCTCTGACCAGTGTGATGAACATGCCAAATGTTTATAATCAATAATGAACATGCATCTGCACAGGCACAGAATAACTCTGAAATCAATACACTCCACACACGGCCTGCTTGGGTAGGGTCTTCAAACAAGAACATGCATCATACAATATGAGTCGTAACAGGAAGAGTTACTATGTGACAGTGAACAACCTTCCTGAGTGCCTCTAGGGTTGCTCTTTGTTCAGGAACTTGAATATCTTTGAGTTCAGGTCTGGGAGGTAATACTTCCCACTGATTCTTGAGAGAACTTGGCACCTTGAAGGGATATGCCCCTGATCTTGTCTTGAATGTGTGATTCCTACAGAAAGTATCCAAATGCATTTGCTGCAAATACATACGAATACATTGCTATTGGGCAGCCTTGTGCGATGAACCTCTGAAGAGAAAATTGACTTCAGAGAGGTTTCCACTCAAATAAGTTCCTTGGATGCATGTTATGAAATTTAATTTCAGTAATTCATGATAGGAAATAATTTATCAATCACACAAATTTACAAACTTTTTTTCACAATCAGCATCCAGATAAACACCGTGTACCTTTTTGCCAAGGAAAAGCTTTTAGCGGTTCAGAAATAATTTCTCAAATGTTAACTGTCATTTTAAAGACATCGAAAACAAATACATGATGTATTAGATCATTTTAAGAGGTGGGTCTCTGAAATTCAGCTGTAAATAAGGACTTAACCAGAAAACAGAAACCTGTTACATGCACTAAATGTGTTCAATTACTTTGTTTTGATCCGACTATAATCAACTCAAAATTTAAATCGATTTGGTGTCAAAGACAGTGTTCAGTACCTGGAACATTTTGGTAAGAATAAATCTTTAATTCTGATTTTAGTGTGTTTGGTTTTACCATTCAATGCAGTAGAATTCTGACTGTTTCTTTATCTGCATATACCACTCCTATATAGACACTGGCTTTACTCTAAGAGGAATGCTTGCAGAATCATAATCTTTTAATTCAAAGTATGTCTTTCAACCATAAGAATGTATTATCTTTCATTGTACTTGTTATAAATAGAACTTGTTATCGCTGGTTATAAATAAGATGGTTATAAATAGAACTTGTTTTCGCTGGCAGATCTCTACTAGTAATCCAATATTGATTGACTTCTTTCTTTTAAAGATATGAGCATTATGTTTTCTAAGTTCTTTACTTATTTTTGTTCTTGGTTTATGGATTTATTTCAGTTAAGATACCTCCCAAAAGCACCACTTGTATTAAAGGATGTTACATTCTCTGTTAATGGAGGGGAAAAACTCGGTGTAGTGGGAAGGACAGGCAGTGGGAAATCTTCTCTTGTCTTGGCTCTTTTCCGAATAGTTGAGCCTGCTGCAGGAAAAATAATCATTGATGGGATTGATACCAATATAGTTGGTCTAAATGACTTACGATCGAAGCTCAATATCATTCCTCAAGAACCAACTCTTTTTGAAGGAACAATCAGAGATAACTTGGATCCACTGTGTCTGCACACAGATCAAGAGATATGGGAGGTTTGTTCCAACCACTGATTTTTTTAATTATATGCTTTATTAAATAGCTTTAAACCTCAAACCGTTGCTATCTTGATGGCCTGCATATATGTATAGAAGGTTCTGAGTTAGAATCTAGAAACGTATATGATGTTTGAACTTTGACTGTATGTGGATTTGGATGGAAAATTGCTCCCATGTAAATTGTGTGACTTTGTGAAATGGATTTGGTGGACATGCAAACGCAAGTCAAAATTATCATTATTGTCTTATCTATGTTATTTTAATGAAAGTTCATCAGAAATGATAGCTCAAATCCTTATGGAATTTTAGTTAATCCATATTTCATCTGTTGCAAAATTAGTGCCAGTGCTAGACTACAATAGTTTCTTTAAAAAAAAGATAAATTGTAACAAAAGAGAAAGATATGGAGAATTCAAGGGATTTGGAAGATGAGGATGTTATGGAAGAAATTTAAGATGAAGAGGCCATGAAAGAAGAGGAAGAATCAAGAAAATGACAATCATAAGCAAATTGAATAATTGGATTTTCAAATTTCCTGCTTTGGAAGATGATAGGATTAGACACATGGTCAACATGACAGATTGCAAATTGAATCAAATCTGTTTTGAGTTGTTTGCAACAAATTCTGTATAAGTGCCACTAGGTAATTTCAATGATTGCCTAAAAAAGGAGTAAACTTTACAAGTTGTCATTTTCATGTAAAAGAAAGGAACCTTAATCCATTAGGGGAAATTTGAGGTCTAAAATGGGCCTCCTAAGGAAAAAAATAAAATAATAGTTAAAATAATAAAATAAGAGTTATGAATTTTCAAAGGGAGAGAGAAAACTATTTTTTAATAGTATTTTCGACTTATCTCCTATAGGTTTACTTAAATTTTAAGTGTAGACACTCATGGAATATGGAATTAAATTATGCATCCAACAAGTACTCTCTTTGCATACTTTTGATAGACCCAGAGAGAGATAAATTGGACATACATACATGAAAAATACGTGTTTGTTTTCAAGAAACACGTTTTTTTCATGTATTTTCAATTTATCTCACTGTGGGTCTATCAAAAGTATGCAGAGTGGGTACTCATTGGATGTGGAATTTAATTCTGTATCCAACGGGTGCTTAGACTTGAAATTTGAGTAAACCTATAAGGAGATAAGTCAAGAATACGATGAAAAAAATAGTTTTCTTCGTTTCCCTCCAAAAATATTTACCCTTATGGTTGACATCATCATTTTGAATCCTATTGGTTCTTTTAAAGTTGATTTTGATGGTACATTTTCTTTTTGAGGCCCATTTTTTACGTCAAAATTCCCCTAATGCTAAACAATGAACATGTGCATGAAGAGTTATATATACTAAAATAAACCACCATATGTGATGACACATGTTGTGTCATTATATTCCTTTTAGAAATCATCAAAACTTTGTATATTAGTGGATGGAGAGATGAGAAGGAGGAGAGGCATTTGCTCCTCCTCCTTGTTCGATAAAACATGGTATTCCAACACAGGATGAACACCTTCAATAACCACTTGCACAGCCATATCAAAGATCAACACACCGTTGTTTTTATGTGGTTAAAACCCTCAAAGAGGGAAATAGTCCACGACCACAACCAACGTATCCACTTGAGGCAATATTAATGCAAAAGAAAAATATTTTACAAAAGAGAGTTTCTCACAATCGACTATCAACAAATGACCTGCCATGCTCTTTAAATAGAGATCATGGACCAATCGGGTGTTAAGCCATGGATCAATGTAACCGTTAAGATCGGAGGAGAATATGAGCCGTCAGAGCACTCTATGTATAGAACATATCGTGACCGTCAGATTACATAACTACAAATGCATTCTAAAGAAACACACTTTTACCTAAAGACACATTATACCAAGTTGATCTTAGTTAACTCCTAAGTGTATAAATATCCTAACATCCCCCCTTAAGAACAACTTTGTATAGTGTTATTCCACAATCTATTCTTGCCCAAAGCCTAAAGGCAAGTAGGCCTAGATTGACGTAACACAGAGGTAACCCTATCATTGTCACCCCAATAGGGTACCTCTTTCTCTTTAGGAGGAGGAAAGCCTCACTCCAAGGGAGACGTCCCAGGACCTAGTTGGTTGATGAAGGGCAAAAAGATATGGTGAAGACCCACCCCTCTCTCTAGGTCACTCATCAGAAGAAGTCACTTGGTGAAGTTTAAAGAGACAAAGGGAAATGAAAATGGGTTTGTACCTGCCCTTTACCAATGAAACATCAAACATTAGTAGCAATAGTTATAATCAATGACTTCTTAAACAAATTATGTGCTTCCTGAACAAGTTACTATACAATAAAAGTGAGATTACAATAGAAACAATGTATCTTGAAAGGTGCAAGTTATGATGACAAGGAAGAGATATAAGAGTCTTGCAAACTTGATAATGCTTTGTCACACACTTTTCAAGATAAACACAAATCAATAAATGACTTAAATGGCTGTCCAAACATTTATAACAACATTAATTAATGATGATGACAGCAATGGAAACCACTTCGGAAAAGTACTATAATAAAGCAATAAGACACTACTTCAATATCCAATGATTATGGTTTGCTTAGTACAAATGCCAAATGGTTTTATGGATGATTTTAGAGCTGTTAGGGGCTGCAATAGTGGTTGTAACAGCAGCTATGACAGCAGTAACAACTTCAGAATTTGCACTCTAGAAAGACAATTAAACATACACTTTAACACTTAATGATCGTACCTTGCCTTATACAAATTCTGGGATGACTTAGATGGTTAGTAGGCTGATATAAGTGGCAAAATGATAGTTGTAGCAGTGATTATGACAGCAGCAAATTAGCTTTTAGTATTTCTAGACTAGGTTAGCAAATTAGTAGAGTATGAAGTGAAAGAGTTTGAGTTGATCTTGTCAAGAAGAAAGAGAAGAGGACTAGTGCCTTCAAGAGTAATGGAGTCAAGGAGGACGGCTTCTTCTAAGGCTGCAAATTAATGATGATGCACAAAAGTCTAAGAGGAAAAAAGTATAGGAGAAGTAGTAACTGAAGTCCTAGAATTTGACCTCAAGAGACAAAATGCTAGGGTGTAGGTAATTCTAGGCCTTAGCGCCTTGCTCTTCTTAGCCTTTTTATGGATTAAAACTTATGCAACAATAACCAAGTACAAAACCTTTAGAGTGCTAGCAATTTAGGGCTCAAGAGTTTCACTAGTTACTAGATCAATTTAATGAAGAGCTTGGCAAATAAAAAGTAAGAAAGTAGCAATTTAAGTTTCTTACTTCAAGCATTAAATACACCATGCAATTTCATAATCTTGTATGAGAAAATACAACCATACAATAAACCATTCAATAGATGACAAAATGCAGATTTCACTTACTTGCACCAAGAATAATCATGAGAATACCATGCAATTTCATAATCTTGTATGAGCAAATAAAACCATACAATAAACCATTCAATAGATGACAAAATGCAGATTTCACTTACTTGCATCAAGAATAATCATGAGAATACCATGCAATATCACCATAAAACTTCCAAAATTGATCCAAGTTGCAAAAATCAGCCTTAAACAAGAGTGGCGCCTCACAATTTCAGCCAATAACCCTAATAGAGTGCAAATTTCAAACCTCTTGTCTCAAATGACAAGTTGTGATGTGAAAATGAGAGTACTTTATGTTTATTTATACAAAATTGTGACCTTTAATTTACTTTTAGGTCAAAAACAAGGTTGACCTGGCCAGTATACAACAAAAATTTAATTTTGACATAATTAAAATAAGTTTACATCTAGAAACACCTTCAAGGGTGACGTCATGCCCCTCTAGGGTGACGTTGAGCCCCATATGTGGAATGTTGGGCTGGGAAGGTGGAGTGCTTGGTCTCTAGAGGCCTAAAATGATGCCCACACGTGCCACCAGGCTCACAAATACCTCCAAAGATGAAATCCTAGCTCTAGATGACGTCTAGGGCTATCATAGTGACGTCCAGGGCTCTCAAGGGCCAACGCCCATGTGGGAAGAGCAAGGTCCCTTGGGTCTAGGTCTGCCAGGGTGCCTCCAAAGGCAACGTTGTTCTTTCTCCCTGTGCAAGTCTTCAATCTCTTCTTACCCTTGGCTGGGGTTTCAACATCCATTTGTGGGCTTTAAGCCCCCATGAAGGTCCGAGCTAATCATTCCTTCATGTGTACCTGTCCACTGGGCAAGGCCCTGCAGCAACAACAAGTATGCCTTCCAAGGGTTCGTAAGTCATAGGGATCATATCATGTAAATCACATCCAATAATTAAATTACCCAAACATGTGCATCAAACCCCTCTTAACCCAGACAAATGCTCAAAGACATCATGCAATTTGACAAGTTAGGTTTGGAGAGTGTCTCAAGGTGTCCTATTGGGCTAACCTCTCTTAAGTTTGGGGTGTTTCCCAGGTGGATTCTAGTCCAAGTCATGTAAGTGTATGAGGTGGCATGGGGTAAATATTTGTGCAGGGGGTGCATGTGATAACAGGGAAATGTAGAGTCTTACCTGTGGGTGCCTTTGTGGAGGGTGAGTTGTACCTTGTCATGGATGCAATTGTTTCCTAGCCCATTCATTGCTTTTTATTCTTAGCTTTATTTATTTTGATCTTTTGATCTTGTGCTTCAAGGGAATAGTTGAGGGCCACTGTCCTGGCTTGATGACCAGAGGTGACAACGTTATCGACAAACATTTCATGGAAATGGGAAGGCTGGCTCGTAATGAGATCCCCTTTCTCTTGGTTATGCCACCAAGAACCACTACCCTGGTTTGGTGATCAGATAGGTGGTAATGTCATACCGCTACATGCCCATGGTCATAATAGGTCGACTCATGATGAGACCTCCTATTTCCGTCCTTATACACACTTGCAAACATGGAAAAAGTCTCAATCCACTTAGTGTGTCTTTGGAGGCACAATGCCTAAGTTCAAGCCCACTGTCACCTCGACTTGAACTTCTTCCGTCTAGGCTTACTCCTAGGGAAACCGAGGGGGGTAGACCCTAGTTACTATGTGAATTATTAAATGAATTCTAGGAGTTAATTTTAGTTTGTTAAAGGTAAGGGGAAGCTAGCCTATATGGCAAACAACAATGCAAATGCAAATCTTTTAATGAAAATCAAACCTTTCTCTACGGTCAACTAAGACTAGTGCCTATGGGTTGGGCAAGGGGTCAATTAGATTATAAAACAAAAGAATTATGTACAATTATACAAGAAATAAACAATGCTATAGGATTATCAACAAGAAATTACTTTACAATTGAGATAATTACAAAGTGAAATATCCAAATTGAATATGCCAAGATAGCTTATGATGAAAATGACAGATTAGATAATTGCACAAAATACATAAAAGAAACTAAAGAATAGTTAGATAATGAAACATTCAACTCACATCAATTTATAAATAGTCTATATCAGAACTAGTTTCTGTTTTGATAATCTTATGATTTTGCTTACTAAGAAATAGATCACTGGTTGAATTTAATTATAGTCAGATCAGATCTGAGTGTTGTGCACACTCAAAAATTGGTTAAAATTCAAATCTAATTGTTCTTCTTCCTCTGATTTGTATTTCTGAGTTCAATAGTTCAGTATTATATATAGTTTACAGTTCTAAAGATTTGATTTAGTTGTTATATCTAACTGAATTTTAAAAGACAATATTTGTTCTGCTTTACTTCCCTAATTCTAACAACTAGATACAAATAAATGAAAGAAACAACTATCTACAAAGGTACAATACAACAATGAAGATACAAGCTATACAAATTATACAAGCAAAGAAACTAACCAAGCAACTAAGTTGTAAATGATTTGAATGTGCAGGTAAAAGAGATATTGCTCACAAGAAAATACAACCAGAACACATAAGCCAACTATCCCAAACAAGAGTGCCTCCAAGGGATGCGCAACTCAAGGGGAAGCCTTCAATGGAAAACACAAGGACAAGCTCCAAGCAATGAAGAAGCCTCCAAAGGATGCACAACTTCAAGGAAGGAGATCAATCACATAAAGATTAAACTTAACTCAATATTAAAGCATGAAAAAAAAGGCCTCCAAGGGCTAAAGCGCAACTTCTAAACCACTTAGTCCAATCCACAAATACTTGAAGTAACTTGTATAAAAGATGTAAATTTAAAGTGCTTGCAAATGTGTACTAAAGCATAAACCAAAAGATGTACCCAATTAGATGCCCAAGGTTAAGTGGATTGATTTTAGGATTAGTTAAGTTATTAAGTTAGAAGTGAATTCTAGACTAAGTGACAACGCAAAAACTCCCCCCGCTTGTACCAAAAGGGTTGTTGGGTGCTCAATAAGTGAGGCAAACAAGGCCACACCCTAGCTCCACAGGTCAACCCAGGAATAAAAGTACTCCACAGGGAGGATGCCAAGTGCCGTGAGATCGTCTCTGATCTAGCACCCCCCGCTTCTTTCTTAAATCCCCTTTTTGTTGGAAAAGTTGGGACAATAAAAGGTGACCTATTAAGCTAATTTGATTTTAGGCCCTATGAGACTAAGGTAAATTGAATTAAGTTAGTTAGATTAAATTAAGTTAAGGTGATTGCAATGTAGTGTCAGTGTAAGGAGTGCTTGCAAGATAAATAAAGTACTTGGAAGATGCACTTGAAAAGTAATGTACTAGAAGTAAATTGCAAGAGAACTTAGGTGCTTGAAGTAATACACAAGTTTAAACAATGCTCATGAGATTGCAAGACATAAACTTGTAAAGATTAAACCATTAAGCAATGTAATTGAAAATTAAATGACTTGCAAGAAAATAAAATACTTGGAAAGGTAAATTGCAAGAAATGAAATGTGCTTGAAAGTAAAATGCCCAAATTAAAAATAACTAGCAATGAATAATAGAAAGCAAGATGAACAAATTAAACCATTATGCCTCCATGGGCTTAAACTAACACATGATTACTTCTTAAATTAGATTTACTTTAGATTATTAAGCATGTGAAAGAAAACAAAGCATGCACTAATCTAGCCTTACAATTTTGGGGGTTGGCAAGGCCAAACACACTCCAAGTTGCAGGCAAACAATGATGAAAGTAAAAACTTGAAAATAAACTAAACTAAACAACCTCAAGCAAGTGCACAAGATGGAGGACAAAGCCTTCCGGTTTTGTGCACAAGTGGGTGCAAGAACTTGAAAAGAAAAACTTGAAGTAAAGCCTAGCCTCTCAACCTTGTCCTAATGACAAGTGGGGCAAACAAATTAAAGTAATATGTAGAAAATAAATTCTACTTTTTAGCCTTACGGTTTTGGGGGTTGGCTGGGCCAAACACTCACCAAGATGTAGGCAAACAATTAAATAAAAATGTAGAAAATTAAATACAAAAGAATCAAAAGCCCAAAGACCTAGTTTTTACATTTTTTTATCAAAAATTAATTAAAATTACCATTAACTAGGTAATTTAAAAAAAAATAAAAAAAACTATCTAGGCTCGCCGGAATTCTACAAAAATTTAGGAGATGTCTTGCATGGTCATTTACAATATTCCTAGACACTAGCTACTAGAGGGATAGACCATTAGAACACCTTTTACCACTTTGGAGGAATTCTTTGTGGGAGTGAAAAACTCAAGGGAAATTAATAAGGCTGGTTAAGCCAAATTAATAACCCGAGGAAAAAAAACACTCAGTGAAAGGGACTCCTCTAATGATGAATTCTTAAAGTAGTTGACCTAACTATGATCCATGAAGACCCATTACATTATAATCCCACACAGGGGCACACACATCGACACATCCATCTCATGGGCATCCTTACCCCACACAGGGGCACACAACATTCCATCTCAGTCTCAGAGAGGAACGACACACCCATCACATGAGCACACCCAGCTCATGGGATCTCTCACAGGCTGACTTACTTAGTCTGTGTCCTGGAGGATGTCTCACGAAGCTGGAATCATCAACACTCCCTCTCATCTAGGGAGGCATTCTCCACCAGGACAAGTCTCTCACGAAAGTACTCTAACTTCGTCTTGGCAAGTAGTTTGGTGAAGATATCTAGAATCTGCTCATGTGTAGGAAGGTACTACGTGTGTACTGCTTTCCTCTGCACCATGTCTCTGATATAATGATATTTTATCTCAATGTGTTTCGACCTATCGTGAAACACATGATTCTGAGAGAGCTTCACACAACTCTGGTTATCACAATGAATAATGGTAGGATCCATCTCATGATCAAATAACTCTGGTTATCACAATGAATAATGGTAGGATCCATCTCATGATCAAATAAATCTGTTAGGAGCTTGCGAAGCCACACTGCTTCGCCGACTGCCACACTCAATGCTATATACTTTGCTTCTGCGGTACTCAAGGCCACAGAGCTTTGTTTCCTGTTGCACCAGGAAACCATGGCAGACCCCAAGGTAAAACAACAACTGAATGTGCTCTTCCAGTCCACTGCACTCCCTGCCCAATCTGCAACGGCATATCTCTGCAAACTTAAGTCTACATTGGAGGCATATATCAGGCCATATCCAACAGTGCCTCATAGATATCTCAATACAGGCTTCCCTTCTATCCAGTGAGTCTGTCTCGGTTGACTCATGAACTGACTCAGTACATTCACTGCATAACATATATTGGGTCTGGTGTTAACCAGATACATCAATGATCCAACCAGTTATCGGTACAAATGTGGATCAATATCACCTGAATCAGTAGAAGCATCATTCATTTTCTTCAAATCCATCACCATCGGTGTAGGCATTGATTTGCACTCTGTCATACTGAACTTATTCAATATTTCCACTATATATTTTCCTTGATTCAGGAAAATCTCATCGGTCCTCTGCCATACTTCTAGTCCTGGGAAGTAGTGCATCATACCCAAATCCTTCATTTCGAATTAAGAAGTCAATGCTTGCTTGCATTTAGCAATAAGTCTTTTTGAACCGGTGAGGAATAAGATGATCAAGATTAGGCACTTGTTACCAACAATATGATAATATAGGTTTGGATTGACAACACTCTTCTTGAAGCCCAAACTCATCAAGAATCCATCCATTTTCTCATACCAAGCACGAGGTGCTTGCTTTGGTCCATACAGGGCTTTCTTCATCCTGCACACATGAGATTTATCGTCGTGTATCACGAATCCTTCTGGCTGCTCGATATAAACTTCTTCCTCAATCTCACCATTGAGAAAGGCTGTCTTTGCATTCATCTGATGTAGTTTCCAACCCATGGATGCAACTAGTGTAATGATAGTACAGATGGAAGTGTATCGGGCTACTGGAACAAATGTCTCATCATAGTCAAATCCCTCTACTTGCGAGAATCCTCTGGTTACAAATCTCGCTTTGTATTTCTCAACACTTCCATCAGTTGCATGCTTGATCTTATAGATCCACTTGGAAGTCACTACAGACTTCTCTTCTGGTCTCGAAACAATATCCCATACATCATTCTTCAAGATGGACTGATATTCTTCTGTCATGGCATCTTGCCATGCTCACCTGTCGCTTCTCCATGACAAGAAGGCTCAGAATCAATGATGGCGCTCATAGCTGAAAACATAGCTTGAAAATCACTTTGGTCTCTTGCGCTCTCGGAATATGGCTCGAGGAGTTGTATGTCTTTCTTCCTCTTGCAGAGTTTGTAGAGCCCAGGAAGGCCTTTTATGGCCTTCTGCAATGTCTCTGAAAATATCAACTGAAGCAACTGGATCGGCTGAATCAATGGCTATCTCCCTTTGTACTGCTGAAGGGGAGAATGTATTGTCTCTTCCTTCTTCTCAAATAGTTTGACTCCCTCTGAAGTCTGAAGGATAGACATCTTCCTTTTTCTGAGTTGCTAACCTGGAGATATTTCATGTCTTCTCAGGTCCTCTATTGACTCTATAGTATTGTTATTCCATAACCTAGGGATAACTAAGGGGATTATGTCTCGAGGCCCACAGGTCCTAGACATGGAGTACCGAGAGCCATATTGACTTGAGCTTGGCCCTGGAGGGCCCATCCTTCTTCTTCTTCAGCGCCTCCACCTTGTCAGCAACAACAACATCCATCCCATCGACCTGGTCCTTCAACAACAGTGGGTCTTGCTCCATGAGGTAATGAGTCTGGGTATCATGGTATGTGTCACTCTGATTCTCAAAACGTTTGAATATGTGCATTTAATTCTTTTTACTTCTAACGTGTGCTTGGACCTTATGCCTTTCCACTTGTCCACACTTAGGGGGAATGACATGATGCCCTAGTAAGCTAGCTCCCATAGGGTTTGAGTTGCCACTGGGGGGGTTCATGAAAGGTCATCGTCCATTTCCACCATACTTACCACTTTTCATCTTTTTCCCTCTCATCCATCCCATACACTGGTTCAGGCATTGGGTTTGCCAAGCTAGCAAAGGGTTGTACTTTACCTTGTGGGAAGAAGGGGCTAAAGGCCCAAAGGGTAAACGTAGCTGGCAAAAGATAAAAGCCAAAAGAATAAAACCTTCAGATGCTTCACCCAGGGATCCTCGAGAAAGCAATGAAAGGCTTCTCTACAAGAAACAGAGGGACTCGTAAAAATAATACAATCAAGGCCTAGTTGGAGGATAGGGGGTTTCATCACGAGCCAACCTATTAGGTCCATGGGCATGTAGCGGTATGACACTACCATTCAGCTGGTCACCACGCCAGGGTAGTGGCTCTGGGTGGCATAGCCAAGAGAAAGGGGGTCTCATCACGAGCCAACCTGTGAAATGCTTGTGGGTAACATTGTCACCACTTGTTACTACGCCAGGGAAGTGTCCCCTAACTAGTCTCTTGAAAGAAAAAGAAATAAGATAAAAAGATAAAAGGCATGAATGGGCTTGGAAACATTTGCATCCATGACAAGGTGCAACTCACCCTCTTCAGAGGCATCCACAGGTAAGCCATATATTCCCTTGCCATCACTGCACCCATTCCTCGGACATCCCTTACCACCTCATCCACTTACATGGCTTGGATTTTTCTTCACTTGGAAGCAATCCACATCCAATGAGAACTAGCCCAATAGGACATCCTAGCGCCCCCTCCAATCCTGGCTTGTAGAATAGCATAATGTCTTTGAGTACTTGTTTGAGAAAGGGAGTTTCATGCACATGCTTAAATAACTTGATTATTAGATGTGATTGACATTGCTATGATCCTTGTGACTTATGAGCCCATGGAGGGCGTACTTGTTGTTGTTGCAGGGCCACACCCGACGGACAGGTACACATGGGGAGATGATTAGTTCGGACCTCCATAGGGCTAAAAGCCCACCAGATAGATGCTGAGACCCCAACCAGGGGCAAAGGTAGATCAAAGGTTTGCACCGGAGAGAGAGGACGTTCCACCAGAGACAACTCGATAGGCCTAGACCCAGGTGGGTCTTGCCTTTCTCACTATGATGTAGGCCTTGGAAGGCCCATGCCGTCACCCGTGTGACCCATGACGTCCCTAGTGTTTTGGACACTTTGGAGGAAGTTGTGTGCCAAGTGGCACGTGTGGTATGATCCAGAGGCCCAAGGAGGCCTAACGTTTTTCTCCTGGAGGCCAACGTTGCCCTAAGAAGGCCCAACGTCATCCTAAAAGGGCATGACGTCACCTTTTTTGCTTGATTTAAGGTTTATTTATGTCATTTAATGTAAAAACTGGATATTACATGTAACTGGCCATGTCGGCCTTTTTTGACCTAATTCTGGTCATTGAAACTGTATAAATAAGGGTTTTGGCCCTTGTATTTTTCAAGATATTTCACTCACACTTGGTGAGGTCTGAAATTTGCGCCCTACTTAGGGTTTATTGGCTGAAATTTTAGGCGCACTTGTTGAAGGAGGCTAATTTTGGACTATTTTGGCAATTTTCTTGGTGGAAGTGTTCAACTAGGGTTTTTGCTTCATGATTCTTCATGAATGTAAGTAAGATTTCTGCAATTCTTCTTCATTGAATGGTTATGGTCATGTTTATCTTGCATTTCCATTAAGATTATGAAATTGCTAGCTTAAAACCCTAGGAAGCCAAGCATATGTTATTGTCCTTGCTTTAAAAGCTTTCACCTACTAGATTTTACCAAGAAGCCGATTTTTCTTGAAGTTTTTTTGCTAAGGGCCTTGCCATTGCAACAACCCAACACTTTTGCTTCATCCAAGCCGTCATTTGCTTCATCTTTGAGCTAAAGGAGGAAAACTACTAAGGCCTAGGGTTACCTACACCTTAGTAGCTATTTTCCCCCAGGGTTTGGTAGTTGAAGCCTTGGGTTACTGACACTTCAACTATCAACCTCTCTTGTCTTTGGCTCTCCTACTATAATCTTTTCCTTCAACATTTGCTGCCACCTAATAGACTCCATTTTCCCTAAATGCACTAATCTAAGACTTGCTATTGAGTGATTGACCAAAACAACTATCAAAACCTACACCTTAAGCCTTCTACTAACCACTTCTAACATTAGAATAGCCTAATCTACTAACTTTGTTTCTGTTGTTACTAAAGTAAGCTACAACCATATTTTGCAACACTAAAAGCATCTAAAAGCAATTGAAAAAGTTGATTAATGCATTGCCTTACTTGCTTCTGACAAATGCTAGTATTTTGATGTTAATAAGAGATTATTCTTGGTCATTTTGAAGCCACTTTAAGGCAATTGTTGTGAAGTTATTGTCTTATAAATATTGCTGCTACAAAATTCTGTTCGCTTCACCATTATATCAGCTATTGCTTTTATTGATAAAGTTCGTGGTTTTATGAACTACTAACAACAAGTTGTACTTGCAAAAGACATATTTTCTTGTTGGTTTGTTCTAGGCAGGTACATCTTGATATTTCACTACATTGGTTAAAACCCCATGACTTTCTGATCAGTGGTAACTTGTGAGAGGGGAATTTTTCATAGACATCTTAACCTTTCTTTCTCAAACCCCCAATTCACCGGGGACGTCTCCCTTGGGCCATCAACCCTAAATAGAAAGAGGCATCCTATTGAGGTGACAACGATAGGATAACCTCCAATTACACCAATTTGATTTCTGTTAACCTTTCCTTTAATCAAAGTACAAATTGTGCGATAACAAGTACTTTGTTGACCTCAGTACTAGAATAATAACCAAGATGGCCTCCCATAGGGATAACAACCAAAATGGCCTCGTGTACTAGAATAATGATCAATCAAGAAAAGTTGGACTTCTGTACCAGGGATAATGGTCCAAGTCATGAGGGCTCCCACACCCGGGATAATACCCTTCATTATCAAAATGCAAGCAATTACAGAGTAATGTTTAAAATCAAATAAGGAATGTAGTACAACAACTTACCCTAGTCTACAGTCATGCTCAATCTTGCTTTTGGTCTTCCTGAGAAAGGTTCGAGGAAGTAATCCTCATCTCTCATGTCTTCATCTTTTTGAGGTGGGTTTGGATCAATGTTAGCGGTGGAAGCATATTGTCTTCCTTTCTTTCTGGTAGGACAATTTCTCGCAAAGTGTCCATACTTGTCACATCTGAAGCACTAGATCTTTGACATGTCTTTTCTCTGATCATGACCTGAAGCTGATGAAGTCTTCTCATCTTTGAATGTTTTCCTAAAGTTTCTTTTAAATCTTCCTCCTCTCTTTGTATGAAGTGCAAGAGCATGATTGTCATCATGAGGGGAGTCTTCCACTCTAGCTGTAAGTTTGATTTCTTCTTGGGTACAGTCTGTCCACAGACGATCAAAAGTAGGTAGTTTTTCTCTTCCATTGATACTTTGAAGAAATGGTTCCCAATTTTTTGGAATATTATTGAGAGTGGTCAATACAAGTTCTCTGTCAGATATGATTTCTCCAATAGAACATAGCTGATCTCTGATCTCTGACATCTTCATAAAGAAGGCAACAATGGTGTCACCTTTTGTCATCTTGATATTTTGAAGCTGGCCCTTCAATGTAAGAGCTCTGAGGGTGTTGTCACTCTCAAACATATTCTTCAATGCTTCATACATTTCATAAG
The DNA here is from genome assembly GCA_900067695.1 of Picea abies. Classification (NCBI taxonomy): domain Eukaryota; kingdom Viridiplantae; phylum Streptophyta; class Pinopsida; order Pinales; family Pinaceae; genus Picea; species Picea abies. The sequence continues at coordinate 346 of CBVK0100543554.1, read as the reverse complement.
TTGTCTTCAGGTTGGCAATACAAGGCAAAAGATGATCTCTTATTGAGTAGATGATTATCTTCCTTGCCTTGACGTCATCTTCCTTCTCTTCATAGGTAGTTGTCTCCGGTAAAGCTTTTTGTATTGTCCACAATAGATCTTCCTCTTCAAGAGTGATCTGAAGTCTTGACTTCTAGGAACGGAAGTTGCTTGATCCATCAAGCCTATCTTCCACCAAGGTTCTATTCTTCATATTTTAGATTCTTCTCAAACCCTTGCCAACTGGGCTAGAATGTTAATGTTTATGCCATTATTATAGTTCTTTGCATTTCAATAGATAAGAGCATCATAAGAACAAGATCACTGA
>CBVK0100543553.1:0-17542 GCA_900067695.1 Picea abies | reverse complement strand
AGTGCAAGAATCCCATGCACATCGAAATCGCGAAGTGCGATTCCTCGATTTGATCGGGACCGTCGACTCCTAGAGGGACAGGTGGCACGAATCCGGAGTATCGGGGATTCGGCAGTCGGGGATTCCAACAGCAAAAGACTCGGAGCCGAGTATCCCGCGATCCGCGAAGTCCCGAAGTGGGCGTGGCAGAGTGGGACCCGGAGACGAAGTGGAGTCCAGGTGGCGTACTCACGCGACATCGGAGTTTCGGCACTCGGGAAGCTAAGAGGTCAAGGCTTTGCGCGCGAGTGGACATTCACCGAGGTTGACCTTTGACCATCGGGATTCGGGGTTTGTTTTCCCCGGGTAGCACCGTGAGTCTCGCAATCTCGCGAGGCCGGATCTCCCGATCACACGTGCAGGGAAGATCACCGAGTAGACTGTGGGTAGAACTCCCAAGCGGAGTGGAGGGGCACAGACCCTTCGGGCCGTTTATTGTGAAGGTCCTGGTGAAGCGACCGAGTGTTGCGAGGGCAGCAGGGTTGCGTCAAGAGTGGTATCAGAGCCTTGAAAAGGAGGTCCTCTTCGTTAAGGTAACGGGGAGAAACATATTTGAAGATGTCGCCCAGGAGAGAGAGGCAATCACCTGATCGGGAAGACAGGGATGCTCAGAGGAGAGGCAGGCGGCCAGAGAATCCACCAGGGAATGCTGAGATGGAACGTCAGATTCAAGATCTCAGGGCGAGACTCGAGGACATGGAGACCACTCAGAGGTGAGAAACCGACACAGGGGAATTCAGCGATCCAGAGATGGAGGAGGAAGCTGGACATGCTGAAGAGGAGATCTCAGCAGAAGATGCTTCGACAGAGAGGTTGATCAAAGCCATTTCGAGGATGAGCTCGAAGAAAAAAATGGACATTCCCGTCTATGAGGGAAGTCTAAATGCTGAGGAATTGCTGGATTGGATCCGAGCGATGGATACCTACTTCGATTATGAGGATATCGAAGAGGATAAGAAGGTAAGACATGCTGTCACCAAGATGAAGGGACACGCAGCCTTATGGTGGGACGAGCTGCAAGAAGACAGACGTTCCAAAGGCAAACAGAAGATTAAGAATTGGGATCGGATGATCGCCAAGATGGAGGCGAAGTTCATTCCGAGGGACTACCAGATTTCACTGTTCAGGCGCATGCAGAACCTGAGACAGAAGTTGATGACGGTGAAGGAGTACACCGAGGAATTCTACAGGCTCAATATCCGAGCTGGTCATCGGGAGAGTGATGACGAAATGGTGGCGAGATACCTGAATGGCCTCAGGTATGATATTCAGGATGAGCTGAGCATGCTGACTATACGCACCGTTGAAGACGCGTATCAAATGGCCCTGAAGGCAGAAGAAAAGCTGAACCGCAAGCAAGGTCAGCGAGGCCGAGGCAGAAGCCAGCCACGAGGAAAATTTGTTGTCCAGGAGAAGACACAAAAGCCCAAGGAGGAATGGAAGAGATCTCAGGGTGGATCTGAGAAAGGTGGTACCTCACAGCCGAGGCAGCAAAATTTTGAGCTGAGGAGGCAGCAAGAGGATCAGCAGGGAGGATATGCTGATGCCAACACATTTCCTTGTACCCGAGGCAGAGGAAGAGGTCGAGGAGGAGTCATCACATGCTTCACATGTGGTAAAGACGGACACAAAGCCGTGGACTGCCTAGACAGGAAGGTGGACAGAGGAAATACTCACGTCGCTGAGGCGCAGAGGCAGGACGTGGAGGAGGAGGACACTGGTAGTGGAAAGTCGCTGATGGTGCACAAAGTTCTGTTGAAACTAGAAAAAGAGGTGGATATCTCAGCGCAAAGATGCAGACTATTCCGAACGACTTGCAAGACCCAGGGCTGGAAGTGCAAGGTCATAGTGGACAGTGGAAGCATAGACAATCTCGTTTCGACCGAGATGGTGGAAAGGTTGGAGCTGAAGACATGCAAGCACCCGAGTCCATACAGGGTGACATGGCTGCAGAAAGGACACTAGGTACGAGTTACGAAACAATGCTTGGTGAATTTTAAAATGGGTAATTATAGGGATGAGATTTTGTGTGATGTCATTCCCATGGATGTCTGTCATGTATTATTGGGAAGGCCATGGCAGTATGATAGGCATGTTGTTCATGATGGGAGGTTGAACACATACACCCTAGAGAAGGATGGTGAATCACATACGTTGCTACCGATGAAGGACAAAGAGGTGAAACCAGAAGTTAGCAGCACGATACTTCTCATGAGTGGGAAGGAACTTCTCACAGAGTTGGAGAAGGATGAGGATCCACAGTTCCTTGTTGTCCGGAAACCGCGGGTTGTCTTGACAAGCACAAGGGTGGACGACTTACCTGAGGAGATTCAACAACTACCGGGAGAGTTCGCTGACATCATAGTGGATGAACTGTCATGTTCATTGCCACCAGTGAGGAGTGTGAGTCATCACATTGACCTCATACCAGGAGCAAGCCTACCAAATAAGGCAGCGTACAGGTTGACACCTCAGGAGAATGAGGAGGTCAAAAGGCAGGTTCAGGAATTACAAGATAAAGGAATGGTGAGAGAGAGTCTTAGTCCGTGTGTCGTTCCAACGGTACTGAGCCCGAAGAAAGGTGGAGGCTGGAGGATGTGTACAGACTCCAGGGCGATAAATAAGATCACCATCAGGTATCGGTTCCCATTGCCGAGAATGGACGATTTGATGGATTGCCTAAGTGGGGAAAATTATTTTTCAAAGATAGATCTCAAAAGCGGATACCATCAGACCCGAATGAGAGAAGGAGATGAGTGGAAAACAACGTTCAAAACAAACGAGGGTTTGTACGAATGGCTGGTCATGCCGTTTGGCTTGACAAATGAACCCACCACTTTCATGAGGCTAATGAATGAAGTCCTACGGGAATTCATTGGCAAATTTGTGGTGGTGTACCTTGATGATATTTTGATCTTCAGCATGACCAAGGCTGAACACTTGAGGCATTTGGCCACAGTGATGAGGAGACTGCAGCAGGAGAAGCTGCTAATAAATCTAAAAAAATGTTCATTTATGCAGACAGAACTCATATATTTGGGTTTTGTGATTTCGGCGAATGAATTAAAGATGGATCCTGAGAAAGTGGACGTGATCAGGAAGTGGCCATCGCTGAGGAACGTTTTTGAGGTGAGGAGCTTTCATCGATTGGCAAGCTTCTACAGGAAGTTTATCCGGAACTTCAGTGGAATCAGTGCTGCAATGATGGATACGGTCAAGAAGTGGCATAAAATTTTTCAGTGGACAGCTGAGGCTGAAAGAAGCTTCAAATTTTTGAAGCAGAAGATAACCGAGCAGCCAATTTTGGTGTTGTCGGACTTTCAGAAAACCTTCCAAGTGAGGTGTGACGCCAGTGGGTATGCTGTTGGAGGAGTGTTAAGTCAGGAGGATAGACCTGTGGCATATTACAGCGAGAAGCTGGATGATGCAAAGATGAAGTACTCCACATATGACAAAGAATTCTATGCCATCATCCAGGCATTGAAAAAATGGAGGCATTATCTCATACCCAAAGAGTTTGTGTTGTACAGTGACAACCACGCATTGCAATTCGTGAGTCAGCAGGAAAAGCTGAATCAAAAGCATGCGAAGTGGGTAGAATATATGCAGAACTTCATGTTTTTGATCAAGCACATTTCGGGGACTGCGAACAAGGTTGCTGACGCCTTGAGTCGAAAATGATTGTTGCTGCAGGAGTTCAGAGTCAAAACCTTGGGTTTTGAAAATTTGAGAAATATGTATGCAGGGGATTCGGATTTTAGCGAAGCATACGAAGCAGCTAAGAATCCGGCACTCAGAGATAGGAGCCCGTGGATAGACTACCTGATTCAGGATGGATTGCTTTTCAAAGGCAATCAGCTATGTATTCCAGATTGCTCTATGAGAGAGAATTTGGTCAAAGAAAAACATAGTGGAGGCTTAGCAGGTCATTTTGGACATGAAAAAACTTTTGCCAAGCTGAGTGAGTCATATTTTTGGCCAGGCATGCGCGCAGATGTGAAGCGATTTGTTGACAGGTGTCGCATATGTCAACACGCAAAAGGCAGGAAACAGAACACAGGGTTATATCAACCGCTACCCATTCCTGAGAGGCCGTGGGAGGCAATCAACATGGATTTTGTGTTGGGATTACCGAGAACCCAGCGAGGAGTTGATTCCATTTTTGTAGTGGTGGACAAATTCTCAAAGATGGCGCATTTCATTCCGTTCCATAAAACCAGCGATGCCACACACATCGCCAATTTGTTCTTTAAGGAAATCGTGCGATTGCATGGACTGCCGAGAAGCATAGTCTCGGACAGGGACACGAAGTTCATAGGCCATTTTTGGAGGACGCTATGGAGAAAGCTGGGGACTGATCTGGCATTCAGTTCAGCATACCATCCACATACAGATGGGCAGACGGAAGTAGTCAACAGAAGCTTGGGGGATCTATTGAGGAGCCTGGTGACAGAGCATCACAGTAGCTGGGATCAGATCCTACTGCAGGAAGAATTCGCGTACAACGATTCAGTGAATCGAAGTACAGGCAAGAGTCCATTCCAGATTTTGTATGGGACACAACCGAGAGGAGTGTCTGAGCTCAGAGAGCCAGCACAGGCAGAAACAAGCAGCGCGAGGGCAGAAGAATTTGCTGAGGCAATGAAAGAACTTCACGCAGAGGTGAAGCAGCGGTTGCAGAAGTCCAACCGAGAATACAAGCGCAGAGATGACTAGAGGAAGAGGCAACTTCAGTTTGAAGTTGGGGACACGGTTCTAGCACACTTGAGAAAAGAAAGGTTCCCGCGAGGAACATATAACAAGCTCAAAATGAAAAAGATCGGGCCATGCCGAATTCTCAGGAAATTCGGAGAGAATGCATATGAGCTTGAATTACCAGGAAGCATTGGGATATCTCTGATCTTCAACATATCGGATTTATACCCGTATAAAACTGATGAAGCAGGCACTGGAACTGACGAACCAGTGGTCCAGTGGCAGAAGCAGTTGCCAGTTGCACAGAAGCCTGAGATGGAGAGCATACTGGACAAAAGAATAGGCAAGAAGACTAGGAGGAAACAATATTTTGAGTATCTGGTAAAGTGGAAGAACTGCCCAGTGGAGGATGCCAGCTGGGAGTCAGAGGCAACAATTTTGAAACATGGGCAGAATGTCCAAAAGCTCATGAGCAGGAGCCATGAATTTTCTTGAGCCGAGGAGTATGATGCAGGAGCATCTACACGTTATCAAGCGAGCCAGCACGCACGGAGAAAGAACATACAGCTGGACGAGCCAACCCATCTTAAAATTTTGAATTCACCTTGGTATCGTTGCGCCGCCATTTACTAAAGGCATTCAAGGTGAGCACATTTGTAATATAATGTAAAGATAAGAAGACATTTAAGGATTTTAATGCTGGTAGATAGGAGGTAGCTGTAGATTAGACAGTTTAGCTTTAGAGAGGGAAAACGGATTATAGGCACCCTCCTTGGTACATTGTATTATCAATTCTCATTCATTCAGACAGGAGCAAGCAGAGAAGAGAGCAAGGAAGAAAGCTTGCGCAGAAAAACCTCCATGTATTGTTATTGAATTAATAGAAAGGTTGTGATTCAATTACCATGGATGTGTTTGATACTTTTGTGTTGTTGATGCTATGTTTCTGTTTACTTGCTTCCTTTTATGCGTATCTTTTATATGCTGCATATGTGATTGCATATCAGGTTAGAAACTTGAGGGAATGAGTTTCAATTGTTTCTCTGTTTAGGCCGTGAGATTCCTGCATCGAGTGCAGTCGAATACCTCCACATAGAGTGCGTCGAGGAGGCTAAGTAGTTGAACCTTTTGTTTCTCTCTTCACCCAGAGTTGGGTTGAGTATTTCGGGCCGTGCAGGTGAGTGCAGGTCGAGAGTGCAAGAATCCCATGCACGTCGAAATCGTGAAGTGCGATTCCTCGATTTGATCGGGACCGTCGACTCCTGGAGGGACAGGTGGCACGAATCCGGAGTATTGGGGATTCGCCAGTCGGGGATTCCAACAGCAAAAGACTCGAAGCCGAGTATCCCGTGATCCACGAAGTCCCGAAGCGGGCGTGGCAGAGTGGGACCCGGAGACGAAGTGGAGTCCAGGTGGCGTACTCGTGCAACATCGAAGTTTCGGCACTCGGGAAGCTAAGAGGTCAAGGCTTTGCGCACGAGTGGACATTCACCGAGGTTGACCTTTGACCATCGGGATTCGGGGTTTGTTTTCCCCGGGCAGCACCATGAGTCTCGCGATATCGCGAGGCCCAATCTCCCGATCACACGTGCAGGGAAGATCACCGAGTAGACTGTGGGTAGAACTCCCAAGCGGAGTGGAGGGGCACAGACCCTTCGGGCCGTGGATTGTGAAGGTCCTGGTGAAGCGACCGAGTGCTGCGAGGGCAGCAAGGTTGCGTCAACCTACCCATAATGAAAGTAGGTATAAAGGCATCGAGTATATTCTTACAAGTGTGAATATAGGTGCCAATTTTGAACACTTTAAGAATCCATCGATCATGAGATATTGATGTATTCCCAATTGTCGATGGATGGAGAACCTGCCACTAATGACTGCAAGACTCTATCTACTCATAAGAATCTAGGTCTCGTCTCCACAATGGATGAGTTGAATTTGATGGAAGGAGACCCACTTAAAGGAGATAATTAAGGAATCTCTCATCATTGAACATGAGGTACGAATCATGAGCTTGATGATTTGGATGAAATCAGATGAAGAACATGTTCACTAACCAACAACCATGTGCATCTTTTGTGTGTGCCAGATGCAAGTGGTACATGAAAAAGAACCTTTGAATAGTATCCAATAAGTAAATCTGCTGACAAAGATGAAAAAACCACCAATAGTACTAATGGAATCCAAGAAACTGCAAAAATTCCAATGCGTGAATAGATGTCTTGCCGTTGAGCACAAGGGAAACCACCCTATCAATGACCAATGATGAAATGTTAGTTGTTGAGTTCAAGGTTACCTACCAATGAGAAAAGTAGGACTAGGGTGCACAATAGGACTACAAGATTCATGTGATTCTGAGACATAATGAGGGTATGGACGACATTCAAATTCAAGAGTTGTGAGGAGTGGCCAACATAGGTTTATAGACATCCTTTGAACAAGATATATCATCTTCCAAATGTCATGCTAAACCCAAAATTTTGATGACATGTGGACTCAAAAATTTTGTGTTGGTTTCAAAGGAAACATGATTGCTACCAATACAAGAAAATATTCCCTTCCTGCCTGTCTTTTTTTCTTTTTCATATTTAAATGAATGCTATAATACATATGAGGAAACAAGTGTCTCAAGTAAGCAAAACTAGATCTAGCAGTGGAACATACATATATTCAATGCAAGGAGGTGCATGCGGTATATGGACACTCGGGGGAATATTTCCTCTTAGTTATAAGGTGTCAAGCTTCAAAGGATATAAAAAAGGCTCTACTTGGTTGATTATGAAAATTGTTTAGGTGGGAGTCTTATAATGCAAAAGTGAGAAACAACAATAGGCTCAATACTGCAAGAAAGAGAATGAGATGAAATTACAGCTTAATGCCAAAAATGTCATTTTTAGTAATCTTAATCTACTTGGTTTTAAAAATGGATAAACTTGCACAAAATAGACGTCCTTTCATAGATTTTCTCTTTTTGAGTCGTAAATGAGCTTAAATCAGACTCATGACCTTTCAAATCCCATTAACGAGTGTGAAAGAGACAAATTCACTCAGCAATATTTTCTCTTTTTAGACGAGTCAGAAAAGAGATTAAATCATACTCGTTGGGGGGTTTCTAGCCAGTATGTCATGGAGGAGGCCAAGGATCCCATGCATGATTTCTATGAAAGGTCAACAACTTATGAGTCACTAACACAATCTTGGGAAAACACAAAGCTCTCCAAGTCGAGGAGGATAAATTGTTAGCAGAGGTTACCTTCTCCACAATATATCAGATAACGTCTCTTACCTGGAAATGTATGGGAGGAGGAATTTGATACCCCACAAGACCATCCCAGTCAGAGGGAGCCTCTCTAAGACTTGGAGCAAGAGTACTCGGGGAGAGTAAAACTCTCTCTTGTTCAGAAGGTGTAGTACTAGGAATGCTAAAGACATGGTTGAGGAATGCATCACCCTTGAAAATAAGAGTTGGATTGGTCGGATATTGCATTAGTACAACCACTTATTCAATTCTTGGTTGAATAGGATGCAAGAGAACAAGGATAGGAGATGCACCACCCTAAAAAATAGGAGTGGGGTTAGGTGACGATTGCATCGGCATGAATGTGATGTCAATCAAAGGAGAAAGGGAGTGATGGGAAACCAAGGATGACTCAGAACCCAAAGGGACCCTAGGAAAGGACCACACTTCCTTTACCACAAGAGTAGAAATGCAAAAATGAGTAAGGTGATCTCCTTTTCAAAGCCTACAAAGGAACTTGGGATTATGTCTTACATGTCCAAGGTTATCAATCGTATGAATTCCCCCAACATAATTATCAATCGTTGGTTATATGCTCTCAGGGTGTCTAGCAGAGGTTGGTGGTTCATCTCCCATATGATGCACAGAGGTTGGAGATGTCATGTTAGTATGACTCATGGAAACAAGAGTGATTTTCCCAGCATGACTGTAGTGGTTGGTTGAGAGTCTTCAACATGGCATGCAGAGGTTTTCGACCAATCGCCAACATCACTAGCAGAGGTTGGTGATGGAATTCTAGTATTACATTCACAAGTTGGGCTAGTGGAAGAGGTTAGTTTTGGAATTTGAGACCAAGGTCCCGAGAAATATTGGTTTTGAGAAATTGCAGGCCAGCAAGGGTCTTGGTTTATCCATAGAGTTTTGTTTTCTCATTAGAGTTTTGTACATGCATCATCACTAAAGAATATTTCTGCGAAGAGAAAAAATCATGATAAGGATTATTCAGTTGAGGATATGTTTTTCCCCCATGTGAAGGATTTCCTTGAAGAGGGTATCTTGTACCATAAAATTTATTCCCTCCATATGAAATACCAAACGACATATGGAGACCCACTATATGGAGAGTGTTCGTAGGAACTGGCATAACGAATGAAGGATACACATATGGGGTGTAATAAGTAGAATAACCACCCATTTGAGTGCTAGCTCTTGGAAGGATGAATCCAGGATTGGATCTATAAGAGGGGAGATTCCAACCTCCCATCGTGAGATTTGTTTGAGGGACATGACTCCTATTAAATGAAGACATAGACAATGAAGCCATCATGCCCCTGTATCCAAAAATAGGATTCATATAAGTAGGAAAGGGAGAGAATGGAAAGGGTGAAGACATGTTTGGCATATCAAGAGGAAAATGATTAGATACCCAAGGCATTGACTGATTATCATAATTTTTCATACCGTTATGAAACGTAGACAGATTCATCCTTGTGAAATAAGTGAATTTCACAAGGGAGGTAGCGGTGAATGAGGGAGCCAAAGGAACTCTACTATCCATTATAATGACAACTCAAGGCACAATACAAAATCCTAAGGTCAACTAATAATCAAAGAGCACACATAAATATAATCAGAAGGCCAATATGCACACAAACATGATAAAGTTGTTGAAAGGGGACTCCCTCCCTAAAGTAGGTATGCCTCACCCAAGAGCGGCCTAAGACTCCCTGCTAAATATCAGAGGTATCAAAATTAGTTATAATATCCCTTGTGGGATTAACAGAAAGTCGGTCAGATCCCCCCAGAGAGGTAATTCTCCATAAACATTGTGTGATGTCTGACTCTTATCTAACCTAGGGTACTTGTAGAATAACCCTTCAAGTAACCTATTTGGTACCTATGTCAAGCAACTAAGAAACCACGATATAACCAATGTACAAGAGAACAATCGTAAGTCAGGTCCACCATATGGGGAGGGTAGCAAATCCTGAAACCTCAAAAGTACCACCTCTTACAAAGGTAAAGGTACTATCAATATCCCCATATATGAATAGACCCTAGAAATATATCTGATACTAAGAAGGTATTGGGGGGATATCCCTTCAACCAACCTTACGCGACCTTCTTGTTAACTCTGATGTAAGCGGAGCCTCCTGATATCACCAATTATAAAATGGATTTCTCCACTCCCTTAGTCAGACACATATGTTGATTTAATAGCCCTAGAGAAGTTTACTCAAAAAATCCTATTCCAACGTTCTAAATCCTAAGCTACTTTGTGAAGCCTAGAAAATAAAATCATTACTAATCAATTTTAAATTATCAGTGTTAGTTTTAGTGGCTTTGATTACTCAAAAAAAAAATTGACGTGAAACTAATGATCTTATGACTCAACAAGTAAAATAAATGAATATGAATACAATTCAAAGTCCTAAATTGAATTCCTAATAACTAATATGATTTTCAAAATGCAATTCTAAATTTAGTTATGCAATTACAAATAAAATGCAATCTTTCTTTACATGTACTAAGAGAAATGATAAGGACTCAAAAGATCAAATGCCAACAATGTAAAATGACTAATATTTTTGTATTTTCAATATAAAAGATTGAAAATGAAAGGATTGAACAACAACTTGATACGATAATTCTACTCTATGTAAACAAAGACAAGCTAAATAGGATATCAAGAAGAAAACACCCAACCCAAGATGTAAGTACAATCAAATGAAAAGGATGATGAGAAAAGCACCACCCAAAAATTCAATGAAAGAAAGGTCTCTTGTCATTCCACAGACACTTAATAGTCATAACAGAGACCCAAGAAGACTCAACAATCATCAAAACCTACCCAACAACCATCAAACACAACAACCAAGAAACAAACGGTGATGTACACAACTTTTTAGGGGAATAGTGTGTATATATGCCTCTTGTAGAAGGATATCACGCGTATGTACATGACTGTCAGGTAAAAACCCACGTATATGTGTTAAAACAAAACAATGATAAGGAGAAGGATAATAAAACTAGGCTCAAAATGAACAGAGGTTGTCAATCAGTAATACAACAAGAAATTCAATATAAACGAGAGCATTCTAAGGATAAAAACACTCCAAACCTCAAAAAAGAAGATTTTATCCCCATTATGGTCGTCAATTTTGTTATGAGGAAAATATCTCTATGGCTAGGGGTAAACCACAATAGATGGAAATGACTTCAAAAATCAACTACATTCTCAAGTATGCTATATAATCAAATATTCTAGCAAGACAAGATAAAAGGCCTACCTCGTCCAGATGTTCGATGAAGTCCACCATTGAGAACTTTACTCAAAGAAATACACCTGCACCTTGTCCTCAACAACCAATAAATGATAGTATATGGTGATAATATATAATGTTAGCATGTTCAATAGAATAATCCATCAACATTCATAACAAGTACACCCATAACAATTCAAATATTTGCAAGATATTAATTGGACGACAAAAGAGTATTTCTATGAAAATGTAATCAACATACGTGAATGAATTACAAATTTTTATGTCGGTACAGTTCAGAATCAAGAAGCTAAGTACCTTCCAGCTGGGCCTTGACCACTTCAATCCTCCACCAAAGACAATCTCATATAAGAGAGACAATGAGGTTCTCAATCAGGTAGGGAAGAGCTTGGGTCATGGACAATGTGTTTAGACTTAAAAGGACAAAGGGATGCAGACACAATATGAGGTGAGTAATTTCTCTAGAGCAACTTTTCTCTCAAAGTTGAATTCTTATTCTCCTTTCCATAGCTCGGATTTGGCCCATTTGTAGCCTTCAAGTGGAACTGAAGGTTCAAGTACGAATGTTTCTAGTATATGGAAGGTCAAGGATCATGGGTCTCGTGATGTGACATGGAAACCATATGCCATTTTTTAATTTTGGGCACAAACCCGATGTACATGGGATTTAGTGGTGCAACCTGTGTATATGCATGTTGTACAATAGGTAGGGCGTGTACATGTGGACAAATAAAGTTTTATCTCTTGGATTTAAAAAAATGGACTTGAAATCTGCATAGGGAAATGGAAAAAAGGCCTTTTGTGCAAGTTTTCATAGGGTGAGGAAAATCTTTCTATAACAATGGTAAGAACCATTTTTTTCTCCTCCTTATATTTATCAACCCCACAAACCTTGAGTTGCGACATCAAATCCTTATATTTGGTAAATAAATATTGGATATTGTCGAATTTTTTTGGATCCAAAGTGAGTGATTCCACCTCGAGCATGTGTCCTCTCATCTCATCTTGTTTTCCAAAAATCCCTTCCATGGTGGTCCAATATTCATTGGGGGTTTTACTAGAGGATATGTGAAATAGAAGTTCACGATAAGTGAGACTGCAAATAGTTCCAAGCATTTCATCCATTCGATTCATATATTTGTATTGTTCTATGGATGATGTGGGTTCACTCTCTATGTGTATGGTTTCACTATCATCTTCTCCTCCCATGTAAATATATTGTATGGTATAGGAACGAATTCTTTTTAAAATTCCATTTTTTTGTTGTCTTCATTATTCGGTAACTGGAAAAAGAATCTGGTGTGTCTTTTTCCTAGCAATTTTTCAGCTCTCATACCATGTAAATGTGTTGAACCTATACAAAAAATATATATCTATCAAATTACATACACGATTTGTAGACAAAATATGAGAAGAGAGAAACAAGAGAGAAAGAATGGAATAATTCTCATTAACCAAATTAATGAATGATAATTTACACATTATATACTATGTATAACTAAACTAATGTGCACTAGAGGAGAATCCAATGTGCCATAGTGGTCTAGTCTTTCAGGTAGTTACGGTAGTGAAGTGCCACCTAGTCCAAGTTAACTAGGCTATTAGTCTTCATTTAACTAACTGAAATAAAGTGAAGTGAGGAGGAGATCAAGGAATCACTAGTAATTCTCTAGTGCGGCGATAATCCCAAGGACAATGCGTATTAATTGATGATGATCCCAATGTTGCATGGTGATAATCCCAATGTGGCATATAGACTCCACTCAACTGATCAAACAAAAGTGTGAACTAAAGACAATATTCTCCCTAGACTATAGAAGATTGAATAATGACTAATAAACATAGGGAAAACCTTAGGAAAGATAAATCCTAGGTGTGTGTGAAGTATCTCCAACAATAATGTTCCCATTGATTTTACCATAGAACTTAGGAAGTTGGAAGCATGCATCTAGTTTCAAAGGATCTAGTTTCTAACATTGCAATCTAATAATCTCATGAAGAGATAAAGCCAACTCTTGTATAGGGGAAGATTTTACAAAAGATGCATAATCCTATTAAGTGACCCTTCTTGTAGGCATGATAAATTATTAATTTTTTTTTTCTCATATCTAGATCTAAAAGATAGGTGACTAATCTATAGAGAGGAGGAGGGGAACACCCTAGCGTACCTATGAAATGAAAATTGAGCGGAGATGAGGAGAGTAAATCCTTATCATATCTCTAACTACAAACTGACTAGGGATGAGGATGGGGTTTCCCTAGTGCATCTTTGAATAACTCGACAGAGATGAGAGGAGGAGGGGATTTCCCTAGTGCACCTCTCTAAATATTCCTTAGGTAAGAGGCAAAGGGGATTTCCCTAACGCACCTATTGGGAGAGAGAGAGGAGGTTGAAAAGAAAACCTATCGAATCCCTTACCTCTATATCAAGTGTGAATAGAGGACCAAGTTGAGATCTTTAATTCTCTTTATTTCCAATTGCATTGTAGGTATCAAGTTGGGATAAGGAGTTTAGATATCAAGCTCAGATTAGAAGCACCGAGGAAAAACTTTGAAACTAGGTGCATCACACTTTTTCTCCCTCTCTCTCTTTATGATTAGTTAAACTAAATTCAAAGGGATGTTAGTGTCCACTTTTGTTTTTATATATTGGTATAAGGGTATGTAATCCAAGGGAAAGTTCACATGTCTGCAGGGGAATATTTCCATAACAAAAATTGACAACTCCACTCCGGAACGAATTTTCAGTTTGTTCCTTGGTTTCTCCGTGACCTTTGTCTATATTTAGATCCTATTTGTTGATTTAATATGTATTTATATATTTTTTGTCTATTCTAAGTTGTCTCATAGAGCCTCTCACTTAATTTTCCTAAGTTATTGAGATTTTTGAGCCTTTTTCTCAAACTTTCCCTAGAACTAGCACTTCCTTACAATTCAATTCAAAGTGTTGTTACTTGATTAACACTCCCCTAGACTCTACTAGGGAGCGCTACAACACTCTTGTGCTTTGGTTACTAGAGTGTCAATTTTCCTTTCCTTATGAAATTGCATACTTTCTTTCTTGTTGGGTATAGTATTTGGATCTCTTTCTCTAACTTAGATCTTATTATGTCTTAGAATTTATCAATGGCAGTTTATCCCAAACCACGATGGTGAAATTATACAACATGAAAATAAATCAGTTGATGTAGAGCATGGTAGAAATTTTGTGATGACTACTCATTAAGGTATACAATTAATAGATGCAAGAGAAATCAGTGATGATGAAAATGAAACCCAACGTACCTGGTACAATATATCAAGTGTGAATAGAGGACCCCAACATAATCATAGAATTAGTCAATTAGAAGTCAATGTTGTAAATCCACTGTCTATCGCAATGTGCCTCCCATTGAGGACTGTAATATCCAAGATAATAGTTGGTTTCTATATCCCTCATAGATAATTTGTTGAATTTGATATGAAGAGATACATCGAAGGAGGGTTGATTTGTAATACTACAGAGAAATCCAAAGAACATTCATAGAGAAAGACAAAAACAACAAAAAATATGGGTAAGTAAAATGAAGCATTCATCCTATTTAGTAGAATAGGCAACTTTTATATAGGATAGGTTGAGCATATAATGGTTCTAATCAAAAGTAGAGAAATTCTAACCAATCAACAACTAGAAATTGTCCCAAAAAACCTAACAACTATTGTAGTTGACCAGTTTCTGGTGGTTGGGACTTGTGCCCAACCTCCCAGGTAGAGATTCACTCCATATGGCCTTTGTGGTGAAGTGCACTCCATATAGAAGGAGGTTAACCTTTGTGGTAGCACCACATTGGTATGCCTCAAGATGTGTTCTCTCCTACTTGTGGAGTGCACTTTCTAGCATGCCAAATTTCTCCCTGTTTAATCCTTGAAGTGTCTCGAATTTCATGAGAAATTGTGGAAACTATTGAGACATGGAAGAATGTGATAGTTGTTTATCTTGGGATGGAGGTTGACCCTTGTGACCCACTTTAAATGAAGTGAGATTTTGATTGCGAGTAGTGGTTGTGCGTGTATCTAGTATTGTGTCCTGAAGGAGAGGTAGTTGGAAATATGGAACCAACTCAAAGGGGTGAGAAATTGTGACATCTTCTTCCAGGAGGGGAGGCTCGTAGATTTTGAGTTTGTTAACATTTACCACATCGTGAATACCCAATTGTGGTTGAAATTCGTAGTGATACGAATTGTCTCCAACTTCCTGCAAAAATGTGTAAGGACCATAGCGAAGGGGTTTCAACTTGTGATAATGTTGGGAATGAAAGAGTTGGTGCTCCATGTGAAACCATACCTTGTCACTAGGGGAAAAAGAACATGGTTTCCTGTTCACATCATGAGGAGCGTTATAATGTTTTTAGGAAGGTTATAAATCCTTAGAAACTTCATCTTGTTTATGAGCCAAGGTTTCCAAAAGAGATGAGGTAGAGATTTTTTCTTTTTGTTTTCGAGGAGTACTAGAAGGTTGGATCTATAAATGAAACTCATAGGAGGTAGAAGGTCGATAACCAAAGCAATATTCAAAAGGGGACAAGCCATTAGAAATATGAACTACGATATTTTAACTGTACTAGAAAATGTGGAGGATGGCATCACATTGTTTAGATTTGGTAAACTGAATGCAAAGGTCATGAACTGGGCTATGGTTAACAATTTTAGTTTTTCCATTCATTTGAAAATGGAAATAAGTGGATTATCTGAGGTAACACCCTAAGAGAGACCCGAGAGTTTTCCAAAATGTATTGAGCAAACGAGCAACAAAATCAGAGATAATTCTTGAGGGGAGACCAAAATGAGTCCACACATTAGTGAAAAGGAAATCCATAGTTTGAGCAACAAAAGTGGTCTTAGTGCAAGAAACAAAAATTGATATTTTAGAGAAGCGACACACAACCATCCAAATGGCATCATGATGATGAAAGTTCATGGAAATATCGGTGATGAAGTTCATAGAGATATATTCCCAGGGACATGAGGGAATATGTAAGGGTTGATACATGCAATACTTCTGGTTATCCGACTTAGGTTGACTATAGAGGGTACAAGGTTCGATAAATTTCTCAACTTGGTGTTGTAAAGCATGCCAAAAGAAGTGACATTGAAGATGTTGAGTAGTTTTTAGTGTGTTGAAGGTCCTACCATAAGAGAAGACGTGGGCTTCAAGAATGAGAAAAAGGTGATCATCACTAGTAGGAACACATAGCTTTTCAAGCTTATAAAACCATCCATCCTCAATGTGGTAGTCTAGGAAATGGTTTTGGTTAATTATAGTAGGTTGTTGCAAGGTATTCCAAATGGTACTAAATAAATGGTCAGAGGCTTCCAATATTCATAAGAAACACAATGTAAAGACAATATTTGAAGTATCCGAGGAGGGGGGAGACTAAGAAGATTAACCTTATGATTGGTGGCCCCTTTCTTATATTTTATGACTAAGTGGAATTGTTGTAGATAATCAAACCACTTCAAGTGACATTGTTATTGGAGCTTAGACTGAGAGAAACTAAATATCAAAGGGTGATCATCAATATGAAGAATGTTCTCCTTACCCAAGATATAGTTGCTCCATTATTTTAATTCTTAGACCAAGTTGTTGAATTCCTTATCGTAGGTAATGTAATGTTGTTTGGCTTGAACCAATGTCTTAGAATGATAAGAAATGAATGTTGTTTGGCTTGAACCAATGTCTTAGAATGATAAGAAATGGGATGTCCTCCATGTTTAAGAATTGCACCAATTGCATGTTGAGAGGCATCAGTCTCAATTTCAAAAAAAATGTTTAAGATCACACAAACTAAGGATAGTTGTTGAACAAGGGACCTTTTTAAGGAACTGGAACTGCTCCTGATCCACCAGAGTCCAAAGAAAAGAGGAATGATTGGACAAATGATAAAGGGGCTTGGCTAGCTGAGAGAAGTGAAGAATGAATTTCCTATTAAAATTGATGCCACCAAGAAAAAATGTAAGGGTTAGCGTAGACTAAGGAGTGGGCTATTGTGCTAGAGACTAAACTTTTGAAGAATCAATATAGAAACCTTCATGATTTATGACAAACCCAAAATAAGAGACAAAATTCTAGGGGACTTGCATTCCTTTTCCTCAAGGTGATTGGTACACAACAATTGGAGTACGTTACACACATGTTCTAAGTGTTCCATCTAACTCTTACTAAAGACAAAAATGTCATCCAAATATGTGACCACGATGCGGCCCGTGAGATCGGAAGAGCGTCGTGTAGGGAAAGAGTGTAGATCTCGGT
>CBVK0100543552.1:0-17543 GCA_900067695.1 Picea abies | reverse complement strand
TAATAAGAAAAGGTCAAAAATATAGGTGTGAACTTAGTGAGAACTCTACATGAATTCAACATGCATTCCATAATAGAAAAAATCTTCTAGAATAAGGCTAGAGTCCAAGAATGGAACTAAAGTCCTAACTGAGTGAGAATTTAACAATTATGGAATGTCATTAAATAAGTCAAGTGAGTTAACTCCATGTATTAGATGGGTAATGTGCACTTCCCTAGGAGGCTAATATTCTTACTAAAGTGCACTCTATAGCCATGAAATAGGAAATATATCCTAAAATTAAGGAAATAGGAATTATCTCATAAAAAATAGGTATTTGCCTAATGGTGAGTAAAAATTAGGAATTGCCCTAATGGTAGCTAAAAAATAGGAATTTTCCTAATGGTGGTTTATGATCCCATAGTTTTGGAAACCCATGGTATTTTCCCATGGACATGTAGGAATCCACCAGCTAAAAATAGACCTACTATAAATAGCAATCCTCCTAAATAGTAGGAAAAATGGGAAAATGAGTATGTCACTAAGTATGTAGTGTCTTTTTCTTTTCAATTTTAACGAGTACAAAAAATAGTTAAAAGTATACTGGAAAGATGTATTTTTACGAGTCCGAAAAAGAGGTAAAATTTTAATTGAATGGTGTTCTTTTCATGTCTTTTTAAGAGTCCAAAAAAGAGACAAAAAATTTCTCGGAAAGGTATCTCTAAGTATGTAGTGTCTTTTTCTTTTCAATTTTAACGAGTACAAAAAATAGTTAAAAGTATACTAGAAAGATGTATTTTTACAAGTTCGAAAAGGAGATAAAATTTTAATTGAATGGTGTTCATTTCATGTCTTTTTAAGAGTCCAAAAAAGAGATTAAAATTTTCTCGGAAAGGTATATTTTCATGTCATTTTACAAGTCTGAAAAATAGGAAAAAGTTTACTTGCAAAGGTGTCCTTTTCATGGTTTAAGTAGAATCAAAAAGTGTTAAAAGTGAGCTCATTCAATGCCTTTTTCATGGTTTAACGAACATGAAAAATGGGTAAATGTTAGCTCGTCTGTGTCTTAATAGCATGCTTCTATGTTCCAAGCGCATGGAACCGACTGAAGAAACATGAATGCAAACTGGTACTGGCAAGTGAGGTCTGTGAGGTCCACTCTTAGTGGTGGTTCTCTCCATGGGTATATGGGTGAAAAATAGAGTCCACATAATGTAAGAGGCGAATGGAAGGATACTACAATAGCGGTAAGACGGATATGGGAAAACAATAATGCAGCGGTGGGGTTTTATGACGCTGGAAGAAAATTCATAACAAACCTTAAAGCAACATAAACATTTGGGAACCCCCTCAAGATATGCCCAGAATATAGATAAAGAGAGGAGAATGAGTCTCAATGTCAAGTCATTGCGGGTCTACAAGAGGGCTACCGGGCCTATGGAAAAATGCACCATCATCACCAAATGGAAATTGAGGTGATAACTAGGGAACCCATGGAGGGTTGGCACTACCATGCAAGTTATAACATCCAAGAAAGGAGTGGCTAATGTTACAACTGTATGGGATCAAACCTAAGGCATTGTAATGTAAAATTGAACAGTCAATAATGCAAAGCGGTGATGTAGGAAAAAAATTGTCCCTATATGCCAGTGTGAAAACACATACCTCAAGTTTAGTGGAAGTTCTTGGATTTGTAAAAAAGTTCCTCCTAATCCTGGAAACACATGTAAACTAGATTCTCAGGTCAAAAATCATAGTGAAATATTAAAAAGAAAAAAATGTTTTTGTATTTTTTGGATATGATATATGAAAAACAACAACACTCACACCACATACCTATGTATAAGGAATTATGTGTTTGTATCACTTATAGAAAGTCGAGGCTATTGCTAGGATTCGATCAAGGATGTTTATGTTGGGGTACATGCTCAACTACATACTCATTTTTCATTTTCCTACTATTTACGAGGACTGTTATTTATATCATTTCTATTTATAGTAGGTCTATTTTTAGTTGGTGGCTACCTATATCTAATACCATGGGTTTCCAAAACCATGGGCTTATAAACCACCATTATGAAAATTCATATTTTCTAGGAGGAAGAGCACTTCATTCCCTTATTTTAGGAGATAATTCCTATTTCATGGCTAGATAGCGCACTTAGTGAGAATATTATTCTTCTAGATAAGTGCACACTTATCCTTAGGTATTTAGTTCTATTATTAGTCATGGAGTCTAGTTATACATGAATGAGTTGTATGCATGAGTTCTCACTTGTACATGGATAACTCCATTTATGACTAGCTAAGTCCATTTATGGCTATTTAACTAATACTAAGAGGGAATTTATTTTTGTTTTTACTTGAGCATGCACATGGAAACCCTAACCTAGTGTGCATTAATCCTCTTTTGGAGAGTTCTGTATATTGTACTCATGATCAAGGATTAATACAATGTGATTTGAGTTGGTAAACAAAATAACGAACAAGAGAACGTGAAGGAAGGAAAACAAAAGTCTACAAATAAGAGTTATATTTCCAAGGCATCAAAAATAAAGAAGTAGAGGAAAAAATGTTCCTACTATAATAGGGCATTCCATCATAAGAGTTCTTGCATTAAAAATATCATAAATCTCATGGCACAATCACTTGAGAAGCATCACCTTGAGGATTGTATTCTGGATAATGCAAGGAAGAAGCCATCAAACAAGCCATCATCAAAAATATGTAATGGTCATACATTACTTTTTATTTAATCTTTTCCTAATGCTTGGATTCTTGATTCATGGGATACACATCACATGGCCTCATTGGATAGACTTTTCTCATACTTGGAAACATGTTCCGGACCACCGATCTTCATGGGAGATGATTCTCCTGTTGAGGTGTGCAGTAAGGGTAGAGTTGATCTATACCATGGATGATTTTAGGATGCAGTTCATCATCTGAAGCTTTTAGTGAATCTCCTCTCCATCTATCATATCACTCATTTAGGTTTAGGGAAGAAGTTGGAGTTCACTCCAGACTCAATTATTATTTATGACTTGTTAGATGGTTCAAAATTTGTTGTTGGTGAGGTTAATCACCATTCCAGGTTGCACACATTCTCTCACTTTACTCATAAATATGATCATGTATATTTGTTAACACATGAAAATGAAGAGTCCAGGTTGTTAGATACTACCTCAGATACATTATTCATTTAAAGGAGTGTTAAGTTTGAATAGGGTCCTTCACAGGTGCTTCCTGAGTAGTCCACACCTCCATCTCCACCACTACTAGTTGCAAAACTTCATGAGACTTCTTTTGATCATATTTGTTATTTGATATATGAATATAATTTATATGATATTTCTTATCAACATCAAGAAGTTGTAGCTCCAAAGAATCTACCATGATGGGTACAACAAACTCTCCAGGAAGCAGTTGATCCAGTGGTTGATCCCGTCAATCCATGAGAACTAGATCTCAATCTGTGGAGTCTCTGGAAGATATTACTACCACTGAGCCTTTTTTACCTATTTATTGTTATATGGTACTTGGATAAGACCCTCAATATTATGCAGAGGCTAAACTAAACCCCCATTGGGAGGTAGCTATGAAAAAGGAGTACAATTCCCTAATGGAGAAAAACACATGGGAGTTGGTTCCTCTACTTTCCAATAGGAATGTTGTTAGATGTAAGTGGATTTTCAAGAAAAAGAGAGGTGTTGATGTAACATCCCCACTTTAATCTCCAGTTTAATTTATGCATAATGTAGATATGAATATGGCTATGGCCAAGTGATTTAATTTATGCATAATGTAGATATGAATATGGCTATGGCCAAGTGATGTAATATGTGAATGTATTTTTTTTTTTTAAATAAATAAACTGTGATACCAGATGTTGGGAATATGGAAAGAGATGGGAGCTGAGTTTTTCCACAAGAGAAGAGAGTCTCTAAGAGGGGCCCAAGGGGGGAATTAATTATGGTTATTAATTCAACCCATTTTCCCAAATTTTGTTATCATTGGGGATAACTTATAATTTATGTTTGAGTGTATGAGATCCAAATCATTAAAATCATGTAAGAGGATGGGTGTGAGAGTTACATACCATAGTTACTGGAGAGTATAGGGATGAGTACAATCATTTTGGGGAAGCATGTGAGACAAGAAAAAAATCCAAAGGAGAGGAAATTTGTATGAGCAGTGATGGTAGATATTACACATTGAGTTTTACATGAACAACAAGTAGAGGGGAAGAGAAAAGAGCACTAGAGGTAGAGAAAGAAGGTTGGGATAATTTTGGAGCATGATGGAGCATATTGGAGCACTTTGGAGATGAAGACTGGAGAGCTAGGTTGTCGGTCTTGAAGAGTGAACTCTTATGTGAGTTTCACTATAAAAACAAGTGTTTGTTCTTTTTGTTGATGGTATTTTTCCTGGCCTTGAGTTCCCTTGAATTCCTAATAGAGAGATTCTTAGTTACTTGTGCCAGAGAGACCCTGATAAATGAATGGGATTCAAAATGAATTGAAAGCAATGAAAGGGTACATTCCTTGGGTTGGGTAGGTCAAGAGGAAGAGAGGTAGAAATAATTTGGAATAGTGAAAGGAGAATACCAGTGAGTTGTGGGATGTTGAGTTCTGAGAGACACCCTTTTCCTGTGGATTCCTAGCCCCAACTTGGGGGTGATATCCTGTTGAGATTTGGAATAATCAGTCTATGGTTAGGTGGAATGTCCTTGCCAAGCGGTTGGTTGCAAAACTATTTTAAAAAGATAAGCATTTATCTGTTTTCTTGAGTTAATGTATGATTTTAACCATTGTGTGTTTTACTCTGTGCGGGTGAATGACTTATATGTTGTTGTGGTGAAATTATTAGTTGCATTTACATTTTTAACTAGTATGGACAATTGCTTGATCTTGATTGTCATTTTGTTCATAATTTGAGGTTTAGATGTCTCTATTAATCGATATTAGTAGTATTGGTAACAATATTCTGGTGCGGTGCTTGAATTGTCATGCATGGTGGGAATAGTTGTCGCACACAATACAAAGCCCATTGCGACCACACTATGAATAATTTCCATGCCTAGTACGAATGATGTTTCGCATGCAATTTGTCTCTGTGAGGGCATGACCTTCATGATAATTTTGAATGTCGTAGATGAATTTATTTTTATGGTATCAAATAGTAGTTAAATACGTGTATAGTTTGTAACTGATAAGCTACAGGAATTTAGTTAGCAAATTTTTTTTGTATTTATGTGTATTTTATGCAAGTAATGTTCTTCGGTTAAGCTAGGGAACGTTACAGAATGGCATCTGATATTTTAGTTCAACACCAGACTAGTATGGGTCAAAGATCGGGATGAAGTTGGTAAATTCATCATCTCATCATTTGAGTTGTGCCAAATTTGGGGAAGAAGGGAAGTCAGACATTTTCACAATGGTCGTGATGGTCTCAAGATGGAAAATATGGAAAATTAGCTAGGTGAAGAAAAGAATTGCATACACAAAATATTGGTGTTGTGTAATGTAGACTATATGTGCACTATATGTTGGTGCACTATATAAAAAGTTGTATGAAATAGATATTGGTGTGCGGTATAAAACGTTACGTGTAGTGAATATTGGTGCATGATATAAAAAGTCGGGTGCACTAAATATTGGTGTGTGGTGCGAACTAAATATTGGTGTGTGGTATAAAAAGTTGAACTAATGGATGTTGGTGTGAAATATAAAACATTGCATGCACTAGATATTGGTGCACGGTATAAAAAGATTCATGCACTGAATATTGATGCGTGATATAAAATTTATGTGCACTAGATGTTGGTGTGCGATATAAAAAATTGTACACACTAGATATTGGTGCACAATATAAAAATTCGTGCACAGTGAATGTTTGTGCAGGATACAAAAAGTCACACACACCAAATATTGGTGTGAGGTATAAAGTGTTGTGCATAATGAATGTTGGTGTTTGGTATAAAAATTCATACACACTCGATTTTGGTGTGTGGTATAAAAATTCATGTGCACTAGGTATCCGTGTGCAGTATAAAAAGGTCATGCACATTGGATATTGGTCTGTGATGTGCACTAAATATTGGTGCACAAGGTATGTGCTAAATATTAGTGTTGTGTATTGTGGATCTATCTTGTGATGAGTATTGGTGCATAATATAGAATCGATGTGCATATGGGATTTAGAAGGGATGAAGAGAAGAAGGATACACCATAGGAAAAATTGTCCTATAGTCTCAAAAAAAAAAAACAAGCCTCTAGCCAAAACAAGTATTTTAGAAATAAATAGAGCGGATTAATTTATATTGGAGATAAAACTTATAGGTTTTCTTTGCAATGTATAAGCCTATAAAAGTGGCAAAGAGTGTCATTGGCCAATTATGCTCTAACTTTCCAGAAAATGCAAATTACTTGTTTTTTAAAATTAGGGTCAAATGCAGTGGCAGGAGCACATTTACTATTAAAACTTGTACAGAGTGTAAAAAAAAAGACATGAAACTATTGTGTCAAGGAATTGGTTGGATTATAAGGGGTTTGGAATGGGGATGTTGAGAATTTTTGGGATTTTCTGAGGAGGAAAAGGGTCCCAAGATGACAAATATGGAAAATATTATTTACTCAACATTTTGTATACTTATCAAGCCAGATAACTTTGGTTTAGTGATTTTTTTCTAGAATTGCGCATTTTGGGAGATAGTCGGTTTAGCTAAAAGTCTAGGAAAAGAGGGTGAAAAGGGACAAAGTTGTCATTTCCATATTGTTGTAGTTTTTTACTGAAGCATCAGATTGACAATATGAGAGTTGTTATGAATTCCCTGTCATCATTATTATCTATGTCTCATACAAAATTTTCTCTAGTTCGTGAAATATTTACTTCTACGAGTGACAAAATTTGGTGTCTAGGATTAATTGCACCAGAATGACCAATGTGCAAAAGCAGTGAATTAACAATATTCAGATGATTGTAACTTTTTTCCCAGAGATCATAATTAAGAAAGAAAGCAGTCGTTGGAAATATCTTGGAGAGGAGGATCCATATATCAACCTAGAAATTTGATATGTATAGTTTAAGTTACTACCAACACAAAAGAAGATGACTAGTGGCATTAAAAAGAAGAAAAATTTATGCATTTTTTCCAAAAATGTGTATGCATTTTTTCTAACAAAAATTTGTTTGCATGTACATTTTATTGCATAATTTAAAGGTACAGGAAGAGAGTTTGGTTCATGTATGAGAACTACATCCATGGAAGCTACCCAAGGGTACTACAGTCATGAAGAGGAGCTCATAGGAATACATGTCATCATGGGAAATGTTGAGATAGATTCTAATGGAAGAAGAGGAAAGTAGGAGCTTCTAACTATGAGAAGTATAAAAAGAGAAGTGCAGAGTTATAGAGATGATAATGAAAAGATAAGAAATCTAAAGAAGAGATACTTCAAAGTTTAAATATGTTGCAGAGGCAAGAAAATAAAGACTCTGGCACAAAGTCAGTAGCTAGTGTTACACAAGTGACAACATCCATATCTCATAACATAATAGATGAGGATGGGAATGACAATAAATCAAGGAGTATAATAAGGAACCATCATTCCCTAGAGAAATACACTAGAAGAGATCATGTAATTTCAGGGCTAGGGAGTAGCCCAAGTGTGTTTCCTCTCAAGCAACAGAGGAGAATGCCTAAGGGAGACATCTTATACAGTGAACTCAGGAAGATCAAGCCACCAACCTTCAATGGTGAGCATAGGAAGGGAGAAGAGGTTGAGGCTTTACTGATTAAGAAATATTTCAAACCGCATGATTATTCCTCCAGGGTAAAAACAATAATTGCAAACTACCACTTACAAGGAAAGGTTTCCATGTGGTGGGATCAACTTATAAAGAAAAACACATTGATGAGAGGAAGGTCTTATGGAATTAGTTCAAAGTTTATTTCCAAGAGAAATATCTATCTAAGCATTACTATGAAAGGAATATGAAAGATTTATTTGATCTCAAGCTAGGAAGCATGACAGTGGATGATTATGAGAAGAGGTTCTTTGATTTGTTGAAGTATGTGGAGTTCATAAAGGATGAGAAGGTCAAAATCCAAAGTTTTCTTAGTGGGTTACCCTCCTTCTACAGTGACAAGATACCATATGATAACCACAGAGCTTTGGAGGAGACCATAAAGGAGAAAAAATAATCTTTATGAGAAGTACAGAGGGAGGCCAATCTTCCAAAAGACTTGGAATGAAAAGATCAAGGGTAAGAAAGAGAAAAGGAATAAAGGTTTTAAGCCACACTTTTTCAAGAACAACTTGCAAGAAAATAAGAAAGGAAAATCAACCGAAAATGACCACATGATAACATATTCATGTGAAAAAGGCCAAGGAAGTAGCATGTACAATGTTGGGGATGTGATGGAAATCACCTATATAGGGACTTCCCTCAAAAAGGGGAAAAAATGAAAATTGTCCACAACATTCAGGAGGATGAAATGGTTGAATACATGGGAGGAAACATGCCAATAATTTATGTAGCCTTGGACAACAAGTAAGAAAAGTATCAATCCACCATGTTTGAAGTGGAAGGTAAGATTGATAACCAACCCATAGCAATTTTATTTGATTCTAGAACTAGCCATTGATAACATTGTTGAAATATTTCACTTGCAGAGTAAGCTTAAAAAATATTGGTTACTTCAATTGGCCACAAGAGCTAAGAGAAAGATCAATGAGTTGGTTAAGTATTGTCCAATAGACATGAATGGACTCAAGACAAAGGTATATGTGGACATCATACCATTGGGTTCATATGACTATATAATTAGCATGGATTGGTTGGAAAAACACCATCCTATCCTAGACTATTACAACAATATGATAACTTATCTTGGTGAGGGAGGACAACAGGGCAAGATTCAAGGAATTCTGAGAGTTGTATCTATTAGAGAAATTTAAACCATGCAATTGAAAAAGAGTTTTTGAAAGGGGTGTCAATTTTTGGTAGCCCACATGGAAGAGGAAACCATAAATAAAGTGGAAAGTATTGAAGACCATCCAGTCTTTAAATATTTTGAAGATGTTTTTGTAGGAATCTCATTATTTCCACCAAAGAGATTCATTTATTTCTCTATTGATTTGGTACCAGGAGTTTCCCCAATGTCCAAGAAACTTTACAAAATGGGCACGCCAGAATTGAAAGAGTTTCATATGTAGCTTGAAGAATGTTTTAAGCAGGGGTGTATACGCCCAAGTGTGTCACCTTGGGGAGCCCCATTATTTTTGTAAAGAAGAAGGATGGAACCTTAAGTCTATGTATCGATTTCAAACACTTGAACAAGGTCACAATAAAGAACAAATATCCTTTGCCAAGGATTGATAATATTTTTGATCATCTGAAAGGTGCAAAAATATTTTCCAAGATTGACATGAGACCAATTTATCATCAAGTGAGGATAAAGGAAGAGGATGTTAGAAAGACATCATTCATAACAAGATATGGGAATTATGAATTTACGATAGTGCCTTTTGGACTATTAAATGCCCCAATTGTTTTCATGTGCCTGATGAATGGAATGTGCAAGGAGTACCTGGAAAAGTTCGTGATTTTTTTATTAGATGACATTCTCATCTATTAAAAAATAGAATAAGATCATGAGAAACATTTAAGAATGGTGTTGCAATTTTTGAGAGAGCACAAGTTGTATTCCAAACTAAGTAAGTGCATTTTTTATCAAAAGAAAATTCACTACTTGGGGCATATTATATCAGTAAATGGAATAACATTTGATCCCGAGAAGGTAGAGGCCATTAGAGGATGGAAAAAGCTAAGAAATGTGGCAGAGGTCGGATCATTTCTGGGTCTTGTTGGTTATTACTGAAGATTCATAAAAGGGTTTTCAAAAATCACAAGCCCAATCACTTTTTTGCAAAAGAAGGGAGTGAAATTTGAATGGACTTCCAAGTGTCAAGAAAAATTTCAACAGCTAAAAGATATATTGACAAGTGCACCCCTATTAAATATTTCAGATCGAGATAAAGACTTTGTAGCATGCACATATGCATGAAAGGATGGGCTCGGGGGATTACTCAATAAAAAAGATCATGTGGTGTGTTATGAGTCTAGAAAACTAAAAGAGCGTGAAAAGAATTATGCTACACATGACTTGGAATTGGAAGCCATTATTCATGCATTAAAAATGTGGAGGCATTACGTTATGGGAAGAAAATTTGAGTTAAGAACAAATCATTGTGGTCTGGCCAACATTAAATACTAGAAAAACTAGATGGATGGAATTTTTGAGTGAATATGACATTGAAATTAAGCATATAAAAGGAAAGGAAAATCAGGTGGTCGGTGCACTCATCAAAAGATCTCACGAAGTGCATATCTCAGCCATTAGCATGTTCAACACATATTTAAGAGACAAAATTTTAGAGGCTGCAAATTTAGCTCAGTGGTATCTAAAAATAAGACAGACATTACAACAAAGCAATTTACAGCAGAAAATTAATTATTATGAATTGAAAGAGGATGGAATCCTCATGTATAAAGGGAAAATGTATGTACCAAATTCAGGAGAGCTGGAAAATATAGTGTTGAGGGAAATGCACAATGTGTCATATATTGGGAACCTAGGATATCAGAGGAAAATTATAGTTGTAAGAAGCCAATGCTTTTGGTAGGAAATGAAGAAAGAAGAGGCTAATTACATACCCAGGTGTCTAGAACACTAAAAAGTGAAAACATAGCATCGACATCTAGTGGGGATGTTACATCCATTGCCCATTCTTGAGTGGAAAGGGGAAGTGGTTACAATTGATTTTATTACAAAGATACCCAAAATAGTGAATAAGCATGATTCCATCATGGTGATGTTGGATAAATTAACTAAGGAAACACATTTTATTCCTATGAAGACAACACAAGACAACACACAAGGTAGAAAATATTGCAAATATCTACATGAAATAGGTTGTCATGCTACATGGGGTGCCTAAGGAAACTGTTTCAGATAGAGATCCAAAATTCACATCTAATTTTTGGAAATGTTTGTTCAAAGGATTTGGAATAAAATTAAATCTAAGTAGAATGTATCACCTAGAGTCAGATGGACGGACAAAGAGGACTAACATAATCATTGAATACATTCTCAGAATGTATGTGGTGGACCAACCATCAAAGTAAGAATATGACATCCACTTAGTAGAGTTTGCTTACAAGAATGGGTATCAAGCCTCATTTAAAATGATCCCATTTGAATCAGTATATGGAAGGAAGTGTAATACACCAGTGAGTTGGGATAACCCATCAAACATGGCTATCATTGGTCCATATTTGTTAAGGGAAATGGAAGAGCAGATGGAAAAGATCAAGAAAAATTTAAAGACTACCTAGGACAAGAAGAAAATTGATGCAGACAAGAATAAAGGTTTTAGATATTTTAAAGTGGGTAAACATGCTTTTCTAAAAGTGAAAGAGAAAAGAAATTCACTAATATTGGGTTGTTTCCCAAAGTTAGAAACAAGATATTGTGGGTCTTTTGAAATTTTAGAGAAGATCTAATCAGTTGCATACATGATAACATTTTCTACATCCATGAGAGTGAATAATGTATTTCATGTATCAATATTAAAGAAATATGTACCTGACTCTAACCAAATAATTGATTAGACTATGATCTAAGTGAAAAACGAAGGGGATTTCCAGGTGGAACCAGTATGCATCCTGGACCGAAAATTCAAGGTTCTTAGGAACAAAGCCATAGGGCCGGTAAAGGTTCAATGGAATTGCTATGGTACTAAATATGCAACATGGGAGCATGAAGAAACTATGTAAGAGGAATACCCACAATGTTTTTTCAATTTTGAAGGAAACAAAAATTGAAAATGCAAGACTCCATTTTTGGGTAGGTAGGGTTCCAGAAACACATCCCAAAATTCTAGTCACCTGTACTAACATCCATGATAATACAATGGTGCAGCCCAATGGACTAGGAACAGTGAAGGGGAAATATTCCTTGGGTCAGCAAGTTGAGAGAAATATGAGATTTTGATTGGGACTATTGTTGGAGGGTAAAAAAAAATTGCATAATTTTGTTTTCTTTTCTGAATATTGTAATGTGATGTAAATCTGTATATATATTTGGGATGGTGTTGTGCACCAATGATTTTGCACAATTTTAGGGGAGGGGAAATGTAACATCCCCACTATGATTCCTAGTTTAATTTATGCATAATGTAGATATGAATGTGTCTATGGCCAAGTGATGTAATATGTGAATGTATTTTCTATTTTCAAATAAATAAAATGTGATACCAACTGCTAGGAATATGGACATAGATGGAGGTTGATTTTTTCCACAAGAAAAGAGAGTGTCTAAGAGGGTCCCAAGGGAGAAATGAATTATGGATATTAATTTGACCCATTTTGCTAAATTTTATTTTCATTAGGGATAACTTCCAATGTATGTTTGATTGTATGAACTCCCAATCATTAAATTCATGTAAGAGGGTGGGTGTGAGAGTACATCCCATAGTTATTGGAGAGTATGGGGCTGAGTACAATCAGTTTGGGGAAGTGTGTGATTCAAGAAAGCAATCCAAAGGAGAGGAAATTCATATGGGAAGTGACAGGTAGTTTTTACACATTGAGTTTTACATGAACAACAAGCAGAGGGCAAGATAAAAGAGAACTAGATATAGAGAAAGATGGATAGGAAAATTATGGAGCATGTTGGAGCAAATTGGAGAAGTTTGGAGATGAAGACTGAAGAGCCAAGTTTTTAGGACTCAAGAATGAACTCTTGTGTGAGTTGCATAATAATAGCAATTGCTTTTTGTTCTTTCTGGAATTTTTCTTAGAAGTGAGTTCCCTTGAGTTCCCAGTAGAGATATTCCTAGATACCTATGCCATAGAGACCTTGATAAATGAATGGGATGCCCGATGGACTGAGATCATTGAAGGGATACATTCCTTGGGTTGGTTAGGTCAAGAGGAAGAAAGCTAGAGAAAATTTAGGATAGTTGTAGGAGAATGTCAGTGGGTTGTGGGATATTGAGCTGTGAGAGGATTGTGAGAGACACCATTTTATTGTGGATTCCTAGCCCCATCTTGAGGGTGACTTGTTTTTGAGACTTGGCACAATGAGTCTATGGTTAGGTGGAACATCCTTCCCAATCAGTTGGTTGCACAACTATTTTAAAAAGATAACAATTTATCTATTTTCCTAAGTTAATGTATGAGTTCAAATGTTGTGCATTTTACTATGTGCATGTGAATGAATTATATGTTGTTGTGGTCAAATTATTAGCTACATTTATATTTTTAATTAGTATGGACAATTGCTTGAGCTTGATTGTCAAGTTTTTCATAATTCGAGGTTTAAATGTATATGTTAATCGATCTTATTAGTATCGGTAATGAGATTTCAGTGCGGTGCTTGGATCGTCACGCATGTTGGGAATAGTTGCTTTAAGTAGTGCAAAGCCTAATGCACACGTGCTATGAATAGTTGTCGTGCACAGTACAAAGAATGTTGTGTGCTTTTTTTTCTAGTGAGGGAACAACCTTCGTGATCATTTTGAATGTCACGGATGCATTTATTTATATGGTATCAAAAAATAGTTAAATATGTGTGTAATTCATAGTTGATAAGCTACAGTAATTTAGTTAGAAGAAAATTTTCATATTTATGTGTATTTTCTACAAGTAGTGTTCTTGGTTAAGTTGGGGAACGTTACAAATGATGGATACATTACAAAGTATAAGGCCCAGTTAGTAGATAAATCTTTCTCATAGGTACAAGGCATTGACTATGAGGATACTTTTTCACTGGTTTCCAAGATTGATTTCATTCAGTTAGATCTAGTGCAACAGCTAGAAAGTGTGAGGTAGACCATATGGATGTGAAGAATGCATTATTACGTGGAGATATTAATGAGAATATATATATGAATCATCTATATGGATATTTTAGGATCCATCATTAGTTTGCAGGATGAGTAAGTCATTGTATAGACTCAAGCAAGCACCTTGGGCATGATATGCTAAAATAACTCTTATCTTCTCTCTACAAGTTTTCTTAGATGTATATCATATATTGATGTGTATATGATGAGGAACATAGATTCCATTCTATTAATAGTTTTATATATAGATGATTTGCTCATTACGAGGATCTTATTCTTCTCCATTGTTGTAGTGAAGATTGATTTGCATGACAAGTTTTCTATGACAGATATGGGACTGTTACATTACTTTCTTGGACTTAAAATCAAACAAAATGATTTAGGAATAAAGATGTATTATTCCAAGTATTCCATAGATCTACTTGACATGTTTCATATGATAAATTGCAATCCAACTCCAACACCCTTTCAATCAAGGGTTAGACTAGAGGATGTTGGTGCATTGCCTTTGGTTGATTTTACTAGATATCAACAGTTGGTGGGGAGTCTTCTCTACCTTACACACTCTAGAACAAACATATATTATGCACTTGGATCAGTTTTGAGGTACATGCAGGAGCCACATGAGCTTCACTAGAAAGAAATAGAGAGGATCCTCATATATGTCAAGGGCACTTCCATATTTGGCATACACTTTGCAATAGGATCTTCCTTAGATCTTGTTGGTTACACAGACTCAAATTGGGCAAGTGATAGCACTAATTGAAATTCCACTTTAGGATATGTCCTCTACCTTGGATCATGACATATATGTTGGTCAATTAATAATAAATCATCAATTGTTTATCATCATTATAGGCAAAGTACACGGGTGCACTAAATGTTACTACTCATGCTATTTGGTTACACAGACTCGGATTGGGAAAGTGAAAGCACTAACCACAATTCAAATTTGGGATATGTCCTCTACCTTGGATCAAGACCTATATGTTGGTCAAGTAAGAAACAATCAACAATTTCTTATCGTCGATAGAGGCAGAGTACATGGGTGCAATGAATGTTACTACTCAGGTTGTTTGGTTGTATCACTTTCTTAAATAGATGGGATTTCATATTCATCATCTAGCAGTTACATGGTGTGATAACTAGAGTACTCTCAAGATGTATAGAGACCCAATCCAAAGGCAGCAAACCAAGCACATTGAGGTTCATATGCACTTTATTTGAGGACAGATTCTAGATGGAGTCATTGATATGTAGTTGAACATGTTAGCATTATGTTTTTGTTAGCAGCATAGTTTGAGGGGGGGGGTTTGTTCCCACTAGTTTTTCCCTCTTTACCTCACTTTTATTTAGTTTTTATGCATATATACTTGTACATGATTACCTAACATGGATTCATATTTTTGAGACTCGTCATTTTTCACACCCTAGTTGAGTTTCAGGGGGGTGTTGGGGTACATGCTCAACTACATACTCATTTTTCATTTTTCTACTATTTAGGAAGTATTCACTTTGTAGTGGGTCTATTTTTAGTTGGTGGCTTCCTATATGTAATACCATAGGAAAATACCATGGGTTTCCAAAACCATGGGCTCATAAACCATCATTAGGAAAATACCCATTTTCCAGAAGGAAGAGCGCTTCATTCCTTGATTTTAGGAGATAATTCCTATTTCATGACTAGAAAGTTCACTTGAGTGAGAATATTATTGTACTATATAAGTGTGAACTTCTCCTTAATCTTCAATTTTATTATTAGTCCTGGATTCTAGTTATACATGCATGAGTTCTCACTTACACATGGCTAACTCCATTTATGACTAGATCACTCCATTTATGGCTAGTTAATTGATACTAAGAGGGAGTTTATTTTTGTTTTTACATGAGCACGCACATGGAAACCCTAACCTAGTGCACATTACTCCTCTTATGGATAGTTCTATATATTGTACTCATGATCAAGGATTAATACAATGTGATTCGAGATGGTTTCTCAGTCTCTTATGTGTGAAGATTGATTTTATTTTTCTCTCTCCTCTCTTTATTTTGCAATTAAATAGTGTAGTATTTCATACTCACAATTACATATTGGAGTGTGGTTTAATTCTACACTTTATCATCATTAATGAACTCATGATCCATGGTTGGTAACATGTGGCACACCATGTTAGGGCCAATATGCCACATAGTAATGAATTTTTGTTGTCAAAGATACTTGTTATGAGATTTTTCATGACATATGATAACTCCTTGAATATTCCCATCAAGAGGTGAAGGAGGTATGAAAAAAAAATATTCGGAGGAAGGAGATGTAACATCCCCATTTTCAAACCTCAAAATAGTGATGTATATTGTAAATGTAATATATGGTCGAAGGCCAAGCAATGTAATATGTAAATGATGTAAATTGATAATAAATAAAATGTATCTCTAGCTACAGTGGGACATGTATGGAGATTTTGTGGCTAAGTTTCTATAAGAGAGGGAAGGGGTCCAAGGGGGAGAGTTTACCCATGTTTATTAAACCCAAAAATTTTCTTTATAAATTATCCTTGCCATGAACCTTCCATTATTTGTTGAGTGTTCTAGATCCTAATAATTGAATTCAGTTAAGAGGGTGGGTGTGAGAAGTCACATACCATAGCTATTAATAGCATGGGGGTTGAGTACAATCATATTAGGGAAGAGTGCAAGTCAAGCAAACAAAAGAAAGAGAGGAAATTTGTATGGGTAGGAGACCAAAATTACAGATTAATGTTTTTGCATGGAGAGTTTTTTTTTACATGGATTTTTCTAGACATCAAAGGCGTTTTGAGTGTTAAATATTGAAGGAAGTTGTTGTGGGAATGTTTGGCAGTTGTTTGGAGCTGAAATTTTATGGAGAAAGAGGTTGGGGGCCTTTGAGTAACTATATGTTCGAAATTCATCAAGGGAAGCAAGCATTTTTCTAGTAGGTGAATTCGTGTTGCAGTTATAGAATTTTTGAGGTCCCATCAAAGATATTTCCTTTCCAAACTATACTGGAAGCCCTATAGGGGAGAGGAAAGGCCTGAGGGACTGTGAGCAGTGAAGAAAGATTCCATCCCTTCGGTTGTGTGAGTTGTGTGGGTTGTGGGAAAGAGAGCTATTGGACTAGAATTAGCTATGGGAATTGATTATTGAGAGAGGGGACATTAGCCAACCTTAGGGATCACCATCTCTTGTGGATTCATATCCCCAGCTTGGAGGTGACTTGTTGTTGAGAAAAGGAATAAAAAGTATATTTTTCAGAGGAATGTTTGTCCTCTACAACAGGTTTCATATTTCTTAATATAAGTGTTCTTAGTTTTTTGTATTTATTCATCTTAAATGTTGATGTAGTTGTTGTGCATTTTACTTTGAGTTATCTTGGTTATCTCTAATTTCCATGAGTAGATTTATGCACACGAATCTCTATTTTATGGATGAATGATGTCGTATGCAATTAGTTTCTTCTATACACAATCAAATTAGTTGCATGCATGTCTTTATTTAGTATGGATAATTGAATGAGCTTGAATGTCATTGTTATAGCAAGTTTTTCCTCACCCCATGCAATTTTCTTAGAGAGACTTTCCATTTCCCTATGCAGAGTTGAAGTCCCCTTTTTCACTTCCCAGAGACAAA
>CBVK0100543551.1:0-17544 GCA_900067695.1 Picea abies | reverse complement strand
TCTTCCGATCTCACGAGCATTTATGGACCCATCGTGAGTCTGTCAAGTGGTTTATCCCAGCTAATCAGAGTTGTACACTTTTTGTCGTACAATACTTCGAAGGGGCTCATCTTAGCTGATTTCTGATAACCATTATTGTACGCAAATTCCACTAAGTGCACGCATTTCTCCCACTTAGTTGGTTTCGTCCTTACATACATTCGTAACATATATTCCAAAATCTTGTTTGTTTGTTAAGTTTTCCCATCCATTTGTGGATGGTAGCTTGTGCTAAAATTCAAGTTAGTATTCAACCCTACAAACAATTCTTTCCAAAACGTTGATGTAAATTTGACATCTCTATCCAAAATCACCATTTTAGGAATACCATGCAGTCTAAAAATTTCCTTCATAAATATTTTAGCAATGTTAATAAATTTATAAGTATATTTCATAGGAATAAAATGTGCAGACTTGCTATGTTTATCGATTACTATCATAATTGAATCATTATGTTTTTTATTTTTAGGAAAACCTGTGATAAAATCTAGTGACATAGTCGCCCACTTCCATTCATGTATAGGTAGAGGATATAACAAGCCGACTGGGTGTTGGTGTTCAACCTTCACCTATTGACAATCTAGGAACTTAGATAATTATTCTGCTATCTCACCTTTCATGTTAGGCCAATAAAACAACTTCCTCAATGATGTTACCATTTTCTGGTATACCGGATGACCAGAATATGGCTTCTTGTGTACTTCATCCAAAATTCTTAGCTTTAATTCAATAGAATCTGGTATGTACAACCTATTTTTGAATCTTAGTAATCCATTTATGTCCAAACTCAGATCTATTCTGTCTAAATTTTCTGCATTATTTTGTAAATATGCCATTGTTTTGATGTATTTTTTGTCATTAACACTTGCAGTTTTTATCCTTTCTTTAATATCGCTTTCTTTCATGCTAATATTTATCTCAAGAATCCCACGAATTCTTTTACTTAAGGAATCTTCCACTTTGTTTTCCATACCCTTGATGTGTATTACCTCGAAATCAAATTTTCTCAAGAAGGCCAACCATCTTGCTTCCCTCGCGTTAAGATCTGGTTGACTGAATAAGAATTTCACACCACTGTTATCAGTTAGCAACATAACTTTTCTACCCATTATATAGTGTCACCACATTTTGAATTACCATTGTTAATTCCAAGTCATGTGTGACGCATTTTTGTTCATGCTCTTTTAGTTTTCTGGACTCATAACAAATAATGTGCCCTTCTTGAGTTAGGACAACTCCCAAACCTTCTTTGCTCACATCCATGCAGACTATAAAGTATGTATTAGGGTCTTCTACCCTTAGAATAGGTGAGTTTGTTAATAGTTCTTTTAACTTATTAAAATTGTCCTAACATTTTTGTGACCAAATAAAATTGGTCCCCTATTTTTGTAGGGATGTGATTGGGTATGCAATCTTGTAGAATCCCTCAATAAATCTATGGTAGTAACCGGTAATTCCCATGAATGACCAGATGTCTGCCACATCCTTAGGGATAGGCCATTCCATGATGGCTCTTATCTTCTCGGGTTCGACTGCAATACCATCTTCAAATATTACATATCCTAGGTACTATATTTTCTCTTGGTAGAAGTCACATTTGCCAAAATTTGCATACAACTGGTGTTTTCTTAGGGTCTACAATACTATATTTAGATGTTTTTTGTGTTCTTCTTATGTTTTCGAATACAGTAGAATGTTGTCAATAAATACCAACTCAAACTTATCCAAATATTGACTAAAAATGCTATTCATTAAACACATAAATGTTGTTGGTGCGTTAGTGAGACCAAACAGAATAACAACAAACTCATAATGTCCATATCTCGTTCTAAATGTTGTTTTACTTATGTCTTCATCCTTAATTATGACCTGGTGATAACCAGATCTTAAATATAACTTAGAAAAAATAGTTTCCCCTCCCACTTGGTTGAATAGATCATTCATTTTGGGTAGGGAATATTTGTTCTTGATAGTCATTTTGTTTAACTCTCAATAATCAATACATAATCTTAAAGTTTTGTCTTTCTTTTAAAAAAAAAGGACTAGTGCTCCCCAAGGTGAGACACTTGGTGTGACATTTTCCTTGTCCAATAGTTCTTTTAGTTGAACTTTCAGTTCTGTTAATTCAGGAAAACTCATCCTGTAAGGTGCCTTCGATATAGGGGCTGATCCAGGTAGCAGATCGATAGAGAAATATATCTCTCTTCTTGGGGGAAGTTATAGTATTCCGTCTACAAATAAGTCTCTAAATTCGTGTAAGACTGTAAAATATTCTAGGTTGGGTTTATTTTCTTTTTTCAACATATTTTTCACTTGAACAATGTAAATCTGATAACCATTATTCATGCACTTCTTAAACTGCATTGCTGAAATATGCCTAACAAAGAGTGGATTTTTGATGCCTCGTATTGTCCTAACTGTGTTGTTTTCATCTCTGTAAGTAAGTGATTTGTCATAACAATCCAAAATTACTTTATTCTTCCCTAACCAGTCCATTCCAATAATTATATCGTATGACCCTAACGGTACAATATTCATATTTAACTTTATATTTTGACCAACTAAACTGAATTCACAATCAGAAATGAAATATCTTACTTTCCTTTTTGTACCTATTGCTAGCTGTACTAACCATGAATTGGTATGATTTACTTTCTTAATCTTGTTTGAATCAACTACACCAGGAGTAACATAACTTAGAGTATCTCTCGGATCAATTAAGGTAGAAATACAATTATTATTAATTTTACCTTCAAGTTCCACTATAGTGGATTGGTGATCATCTTGTCAACCATCCACAACTGCAATGATCCTGTGTATGCTTCTGCCTGCATCTCCTACTTTAGAGGCCTCTTGCAGATTATGAACTGTGGTCCTTGCTGGTGAAGTTAAATGTGGATAGTTCCTTCTTAAATGAGGTTCTCCACATTCCCATCATTTTAATGGTTCCCTGGGGCTATCCCCAAACTTCTTTATTCCCATATTAAATGGTTTCCCTTCCCTTGGGTATTTTGATTATTGGATTGAAATTCTTTCCTTGGGAAATTCTTTTCCGCATTCCAGAAAGGAGATGGTTCGAAGCCCTTATTTTTTTGATTCATTCTATCATTTTTCTTATCTTTCCAAGCTTTGGCAAGTTTAGACCGCTATTTGTACTAGTCATAGTACATCCAATCCTTTCTAAAAAATTCTCTCAAGGTTTCGGGGTTGTCGAATTCAATTTTGTCCTTATAGGACTGTGGTAAGTAGCTTAGGAACCACTGGATTTTTACTTTGTCTTCACTGATATACGGCACAAATCTTAATAGATAAAGAAATTTGTTTTTTAGGTCATCCACGATCATTTGGCTGAGTCTTAGCTCATAGAATTCTTTGGTCTTTCTCTCATAATAAATTCCTGATAAGTACTGTTTCTTAAATTATTTATTGAAGTCCGACCATTCCATCTATTTTTTCTTTAATCCCTTGGCCAACTTCAGTTCCTGCCACCATATACTTGCCTTTCCTTTCAGGTTATAAATGTTCATTCTGACCTTCATGTTGTTGGAATAGTTATAAATATAGAAATAACTTTTTCTGTCCAGTAACCATGATTTATCCTCCTCCCCTGTCCTGGATTCTCTGTCAAAGGTGGATAGATTAATTTTCTTAAATTCACCCTCCAAGTGGTCCACCTGTTTCCTCTTTCTTCCTATGGCTATTTTATTTTCTATTGTTGGTGTGCCTTTGGAAGAATTGTTCTCATTTTATGCTTTAGGAACTAAATTTTTGGAGACTCTTTTGCTGACCTCTTCTTCCTTATCATTGTGTTTTGGGATATTCTTTGTTACTATGCTATGTAACAATACTTCATTTATTTCCTGCTAGTCTTCACGTGCCCTTTTCAGTTTCTCATTATCTGCCTTGAAAACTTGCAATTCCACGATAAGGTTCCTCATTGTTTCCAGAACCTGGGTAGCTGAAATTCTTTCACCATTCTGCCTAGGATATTTAGGAGGTCCTTTCTCGGGATCCTCCTCAAGTTTGATCTCCTCTTCATTCTGTGCTACCATTATCACAACAAAAACAATTTTTTTATTTTTTTTTGTAACAGTAAGCATTCTTGTTAGTTTTCATTAAACAGAATAGCATGTATGAAACAAAAATAATTGTCCCTGCTTTGAGGCCCAAGTGATGTAACCTTTCCACTGATACCATATGTAATGTTCCCCAAATTTACCAAAATAAAAAAAAAAATATTAGGGACATTAAATCTCTCTCCTTTTTTAATAACTTATTTTGAAAGTCATAAACTTAATATATGTAGATAGCTTTGTCATCACTATTGACTTTCACAAGGTTTACGTTTACCATTTCATGGATACAACCATCATATCATATATAAGAGAGTTTATCCTTGAATTATTGCATTCTACACAATATCCACATATATAATAGTTCAGGGATAACTTCATTATGCCCTTGTCTCCTAGCTAAAAACATTCATATTCACTAGTGAAAGTATAAAGGGTTTACATTTAAATTATTAAAACCCCAACTAAAATTTCCACCATCTCTATGCATAAACATTACTTATACCATATAGGGTGTTGGACAACTGAGAGGGGGGGGTGAATCAATTGTTACTGAGCTTAAACAATTATGTTGATTTTAAGTTCTTTACACAACATTTAATGATAGCCACAATAATGCAAGGAAGTAAGCAATAGAGCATTCTGCATCAGCCACACATATGAGATACATAGCCACAATAATGCAAGGAAGTAAGCAATAGAGCATTCTGCATCAGCCACACATATGAGATACACAGAGACAGATATTTCTTGAGGAAACCCACAGAGGGTAAAAATGTCTTCTTCTTTATATGATAAGTAATCTTTACATTCTTTACATTATCATACATATGAGCACCAACTCATAATGAGGCTACAACCTCTATTTTGCAAGCTGCTACTTGCTGAGAGCACCAACTCTCTAGCTTCTCTAACACCAACTAGAAGGAAGCATCAACTCCTCGGTTTCTCTAACACCCACTAGAAGGAAGCACAAACTCCCTAAGTGTTCCAGCACCAACTAGATGGAAGCACCAACTTCTAGTCACACAGGCACCAACTTGTATAACAGAGAACAATAGTCCTCCCTAGCACCTCCTTACCACCCTAAAATATAAATCTTTGCTATTAAGACTTATTATAGTGATATAAAGTTCTTCAATGGCTTACCAGTCTCATCATTGTTATGCTACATTGTGTTTCTCTGTCTGCATCAATGTCTTCTGCACACCCCTTGCACTATTTGTTCTTTTTCCTTTTATGCTCTCTATGCCATGTCCCTTCAATGCACCATTCCCCTTCTGTACATTTATGTTGCTATGCTCTACG
Source organism: Picea abies (assembly GCA_900067695.1). Classification (NCBI taxonomy): domain Eukaryota; kingdom Viridiplantae; phylum Streptophyta; class Pinopsida; order Pinales; family Pinaceae; genus Picea; species Picea abies. Next base: position 12,124 of record CBVK0100543551.1, on the reverse strand, counting down.
TCCTTCACAAATCAATCACACTCAACAACACCTCCATTTCTTCTTTTTTCATCATTCTTATACTCTTTGTACACCTTCTGCATGCAATCTCATTGTTTCTCTTCCATTCTCTACCACATCGGGGTCTTTTCTCCACTTCACTCTTCCACCGCTATCCCATTTCGTGTGTGCCACATCCTCTCCCTCTGTTCTACATCTCCTTCTAATTGTGACTGCTCTGCCTTATCATCATGGTAACTCTTTAGCTTCTCTGGCAGTGTTTATACAATGCATCCATCATCACTGGGTGTTATATAGAGATTCCTCATCTTTTCTAGTAGTTGAGACTCTTCGTCTTCTCTATCATAAACAAGCTCATCTTATGGCAGAAACCATCATTTGTTTCTATAGGTTACATTGTGAAGTGCAATAGTAGCCCTTCGATCTTATTCAAATTCATCTGCACCGTTGAATTGACTTCACTAAATCTTGCATTCCTTTCACCATTTAGCACTTCCGCATTTTGGGATCCCCGTGGTGAAGATTTCATTACTCTCCATGTACCGATCCCTAAAACTATGAAATGGAGCTTGTTTGCACTAGCTCCTCCCTCCATCTTCCATTGATGTGACCAATGGTTGTGACCACAGGTTGACCCAAAACATTTTTTGCATTTCAGCGTTTCGGCAATTCGACAATCCTGTTGTGAGGCTTCTCGACTCTCCAAGTTGCAATCTCTGAAACTCCAAAAATAGGAGCTTGCCACTTCAATATTTTCTCTACAGCTCTTCGACCATGTGACTACGAGAGGTGACTGAGCACTTATCCATATAGTTCTTTCGTGATTTCACTTTTTGGCCCTTCGACATTCCTGTGGTGATGAGTTCTTGATCCTCCATGTCCTGGTATCCAAAGCTCCGAAATGGAACTTGGTTGCGCTAGCTCTGATCATTTCAGCATTTTGCATTTTGGCCTTTCATGATTCTTGCGATGAAGAGTCTCATCACTTGAATCTTCCAAGTCCCGATATCTGAAGCTCCGAAATGGAGTCAGATCAATGGTCCACACCCTAGATGATTCGAGAGTCCAGATCTCTTCGTGATTTTTCACATCACAATTTTGACATTCTTGACGTGAGAGTTCTTGACAACTCCACCTCCTGGTCTGCAAAACTTCAAAATAGATTCAACTCAACTTTTCAGCTTTTTGCACTTCGCAACTTCGGGATTCTTTTCGTGAGAGTCCTTGACATCTCCAACTCCCGATATCCAAACCTCCGGTATGGAGACTTTGACATTTCACAATTTCCCATTTCGTAACTTTGGGTTTCACGGCTTTGGGACTCCTGTAGTAAGAGTTCTTGACATCCCAAACTCTCAATATCTGAAACTCTGAAATGGAGTTATTTCCCAGTATATGAAAATCTTCGTTTATGTGCCTATTTCAGGATTTCGGGATTCCTTATTTCGCAACTCCGGGACTCCTATGTTGAAGAGTCTCAACATTTGACTTCTCAATCTCCCCGTATCTGAAAATCCGAAATGGAGTTTATGCTTCTGATCTTTCCATGCCATTATCCCTGCACTGTTGATCTTCCTTGCTTGCCTATTTTCCATCAAATGAACGAGAACACTCTTGCACTCTGCGTGCACCATTGCAATTTCTCTTCCAAGCTTACGTTGCCATCGCTGCATACTCTGATCTTTCCATCAATGGCAAGCACACCTACCTGATAAACATGCCAACATAGGGGTACTATCTGAAATCAGATTCAAGGCATATGCATGCGCCTTTATTGAATATATCACAGACTTTAATATAATGGTGGCTTTACATGTTTAACTGTCTAAGTAATAGACTTCGTGTAAAAATGTCTATGGTTAAACCTCCGACCCCTATTGCCACAATACTAAAATATGGTTAACGGTTGGCATCGTTAAGAAGTCCAACGATAATAGTTATCCATCCTGAGATCGATAACATGATTGAACCAGATAGTCATACCTTTAATTGAACGAGAGATGGGTGTGACTAATGGGTGTAGTTACAACCCTAAATTAGTTGTCCTCACATTCTGCAATAACTTGGTATGAATTCGAATAAATGATCTTTCACACGCTAATTAAATCTTTTGTCTAACTTATTAATGGCTACTTGTAAGAGTGTTAAATTATGAGCTTGATTTCTTATGCAGATTATTTCTTTTATTTTCTTCAATACTTTGAAGTTTGATTCCAGCTTAATACACTTCAACAATTTCAAATCATTATCGAATAGCAATAATTATGTAGATAAGTAAACATGCATATCAACAACTCATATTGCATTAATAATGTAGGATCTCTTACAAATATCCACCATGAATGTACTTCTCTCAAAGAGCTTGCCAAGATGACTTTGAACTAACAAAGACTTACAAGAGATTGCTGAAATACACCTTTGATATGATGCCTCTTTATCACTGATGTGCACCTTTATTACTTCACCCTCAACCTGCATATGAAAACTCTGTTTCAAAATTGTGTTGCAAAACTATGTTGGAGAACTATGTTGCACAAACTATGTTGAGGAGAGAATTTGACCTCTTCTTATATACGCTAAAGAGGGGAAGAGGAGAGACTCGAAATAGTAACCTGACTACATGCATTAGTCATAACTCAGCTTCATACTTTAGTTTGAACTTAGAACTAGACTTGAGATTGGTTACAAATCAACATTACACTTTAGTTCGAACTTTAGAACTAGACTTGAGATTGGTTACAACTCAACATTAAACTTTATATCAAACTTAGAACTAGACTTGAGACTGGCATGCTTTAGTTCAAACTTAGAACTAGACTTAAGACTTTAGTTGCAAATCAACATTACACTTTAGTTCTAAGATAGAACTAGACTCAAGACTTTAGTTGAAACTCAACATTACACTTTAGTTCTAGAATCAAGACTTTAGTTGCAACTCAACATTACTAAATATAGAACTAGACTCAAGGAGATTGCCTGATTATACCTAAATCCGCATTCATATTTATACCAATATATTCTAAAAATCAAACAACAGATCGAGCATACATTTTCTTTACTATTTCTCTTTAGAAAATGTGTTCACATGAATAAGTAATTATCACAGATTCATCTCATTCCTCTCAGGTTAATACACAATAAAATATTCATCAAGAGTACAGGTAGAATAAAATATCTGAAATCGAAGATGGAACACAAATGGAACACCCAAGTTCCACCCAACCATTGAACAAAACAACCAAACTACTTTCTTAGATCACCCACTAGTCTGACCATGAGTCCATAAGGGAGAATTCCAATGATCCTATTTTGCTATAGTCCTCTTTCAAATCAGAAATCCCCTTGCCTCACACCCAAAACAATGTTCATAATAGCAAGTGATATCCCTTCTCCAACATCCTAAGCAGCATCCTACCTCCTCCCATATGTTGTATATCAAAAATCCCCTTGTGCCTAGGTCTTTTTCCCTCTTTGGGAATTTTCGTAGATTTACAAATTCCTGATTTTCAGGGGTTGCTAGTGGCCAAATTCCTCATTTTCCACTTGTAAAATTCATCCCCGAGGTAGTTCAAGTCATGTTAGAATAATAAAACAACTTCCTCAATGATGTTACCATTTTTTGGTATCCCGGATGACCAGAATATGGCTTCTTGTGTACTTCATCTAAAATTATTATCTTTAATTCAACCGAATCTGGTATGTACAACCTAATTTTTAATCTTAGTAATCCATTTTTGTCCAAACTCAGATCTGTTCTATCTAAATTTTTTGCATTATTTTGTAAATATGCCATTGTTTTGATGTATTTTTTGTGATTAACACTTGCAGTTTTTATCCTTTCTTTAATGTCGCTTTCTTCCTTGCTAATATTTATCTCAAAAAGCCCATGAATTCTTCTAGTTAAGGCATCTTCCACTTTTTTTTCCATACCCTTGATGTGTCTTACTTCTAAATCAAATTTTCTCAAGAAGGCCAACCATCTTTCTTTCCTTGCATTAAGATTTGGTTGCTTGAATAAGAATTTCACACCACTATTATCAGTTAACAACATAAATTTTCTGCCCATTATATAGTGTCACCACATTTTGAATTACCGTTGTTAATTCCAAGTCATGTGTGATGTATTTTCATTCATGCTCTTTTAGTTTTTTGGACTCGTGACAAATAACGTGCCCTTCTTGAGTTAGGACAACTCCCAAACCTTCTTTGCTCACATCCACACAAACTATAAAGTATTTATTAGGGTCTTCTACCCTTAGAATAGGTGAGTTTGTTAACAATTCTTTTAACTTATTAAAATTGTCCTAACATTTCTGCTACCAAATAAACTTGGTCCACTTTTTCTGTAGGGATTTGATTGGGTATGCAATCTTGCAGAATCCCTGAATAAATTTGCAGTAGTAACTGGTAATTCCCATGAATGACCATATGTTCGCCACATCCGTAGGGATAGGCCATTCCATGATGGCTCTTATCTTCTCGGGTTCAACTACAATATGTTCTTCAGATATTACATATCCTAGGTACCATATTCTCTCTTGGTAGAAGTCACATTTGCCAAAATCTACATACAACTTGTGTTTTCTTAGGGTCTACAATACTATATTTAGATATTTTTTGTGTTCTTCTTCTATTTTCGAATACACTAGAATGTTTTCAGTAAATACCAACACATACTTATCCAAATATTGACTAAAAATGATATTCATTAAATGCATAAATGTTGTTGGTGGGTTAGTGAGACCAAACGGAATAACAACAAACTCATAATGTCCATATCTCATTCTAAATGTTGTTTTACGTATGTCTTCATCGTTAATTATGACCTGGTGATAACCAGATCTGAAATCTAACTTAGAAAAATAGTTTCCCCTCCCACTTGGTTGAATATATTGTTGATTCTGGGTAGGGGATATTTGTTCTTGACAGTCATTTTGTTTAACTCTCGATAATCAATACATAATATTAAAGTTTCATCTTTCTTTTTAAAAAAAAGGACTAATGCTCCCCAAGGTGAGACACTTGGTCTAACATTTTCCTTGTCCAACAATTCTTGTAGTTGAATTTTCAGTTCTGTTAATTCAGGAAAACTCATCCTGTAGGGTGCCTTGGATATAGGGGTTGATTTAGGTAGCAGATCGATAGAGAAACCTATCTCTCTTCTTGGGGGAAGTGATAGTATTTTGTCTACAAATAAATCTCTAAATTCATGTAAGACGATAAAATATTCTAGGCTGGGTTTATTTTCTTTTTCCAACAGATTTTTCACTTGAACAACATAAATTTGACAACCTGTATTCATGCACTTCTTAAACTGCATTGTTGAAATATGTCTAATAGAGATTGGATTTTTGATGCCTCGTATTGTCCTAACTGTGTTGTTTTCATCTCTGTAAGTAAGTGATTATTCATGACAATCCAAAATTACTTTATTCTTCTCTAACCAGTTCATTCCAATAATTATATCGTATGACCCTAACGGTAGAATATTCATATTTAACTTTATATTTTGACCATCTAAACTGAGTTCACAATCGGAAATGAAATATGTTACTTTCCTTTTTGTACCTGTTGCTAGCTATACTAACCATGAATTGGTATGATTTACTTTCTTAATCTTGTTTGAATCAACTACACCAGGAGTAACATAACTTAGAGTATCTCCCAGATCAATTAAAATGGAAATACGATTATTATTAATTTTACCTTCAAGTTCCACTATAGTGGATTGGTGATCATCTTGTTAGCCATCAACAACTGCATTGATCCTGTGTATGCTTCTGCCCACATATTTTACTTTAGAGGCATCTTGTATATTATGAACTGTAGTCCTTGCTACTGAAGTTAAACGTGGACAGTTCCTTCTTAAATGAGGTTCTCCACATTCCCATTATTTTAATTGTTCCCTCTAGCTGTCCCCAAACTTCTTGATTCCGATATTAACTGGTTTCCCTCCCCTTGGGTTTTATGAATATTGGACTGAAATTCTTTCCTTGGGAAATTCCTTGCCGCATTCCAGAAACGGGTTGGTTGGAAGCCCTTCTTTTGTTGATTCATTATATCATGTTTCTTATCTTTCCAAGCTTTGGGAAGTTTAGATTGTTATTTGTACTCGTCACAGCACATCCGAGCCTTTCTAAAAACTTCTCTCAAGGTTTTGGGGTTGTTGAATTAAATTTTGTCCTTATAGGACTGTGGTAAGCAGCTTAGGAACCACTGGATTTTTACTTTGTCTTCACTGATATAAGGCACAAATCTTAATAACTCAAGAAATTTGTTTATCAGGTCATCCATGGTCGTTTGGCCAAGTCTTAGCTCATAGAATTCTTTGGTATTTCTCTCATAATAAATTTTTGATAAGTATTGTTTCTTAAATCATTTCTTGAAATCCGACCATTCCATCTATTTTTCCTTTAATCCCTTGGCCAACTTCAGTTCCTGCCACCATATACTTGCCTTTCCTTTTAGGTTATAAATGTTCATTCTAATTTTCATGTTGTTGGAATATTTATAAATATAGAAATAACTTTTTATGTCCAGTAACCATGCTTTAGCCTCCTCCCCTGTCCTGGATTCACTGTCAAAGGTGGACAGATTGATTTTCTTAAATTCACCCTCCAGGTGGTCCACCCGTTTCCTCTTTCTTCCTATGGCTATTTTATTTTCTGTTGTTGGTGTGCCTTTGGAAGAATTGTTCTCATTTTATGCTTTAGGAACTGAATTTTTGGAGGCTCTTTTGCTGACCTCTTCTTGCTTGTCATTGTCTTTTGGGATATTGTTTGTTACTATGCTACAATACTTCATTTATTTCTTGTTGGTCTTCGTGTTCCTTTTTCAGTTTCTCATTATCTACCTTGAAAACTTGCAGTTCCACGATAAGGTTCCTCATTGTTTCCAGAACCTAGGTAGCTGAAATTCTTTCACTGTTCTGCCTTGGCTCTTTAGGAGGTCCTTGCTCGGGGTTCTCCTCAAGTCTAATCTCCTCTTCATTCTGTGCTGCCATTATCACAACAAAAACAATTTTTTTTTTTGTAACAGTAATCATTCTTGTTATTTTTCATTAAACATAATAGCATGTATGAAATAAAAACAATTGTCCCTGCTTTGAGGCCCAAGTGATGTAACCTTTCCTCTGATACTATATGTAATATTCCCCAAATTTACCAAAATAATAAAAAAAAAATATTAGGGACAGTAAATATCTCTTCTCTTTGAATAACTTATTTTGAAAGTCATAAACTTAATATATGTAGGTAGTTTTGTCATCACTATTGACTTTCACAAGGTTTACATTTACCATTTCATGGATACAACCATCATATCATATATAAGAGACTTTATCTCTTAATTATTCCATTCTACACAGTATCCACATATAAAATAGTTAAGGGATAACTTCATGATACCCTAGTCTCTTAGCTAAAAGCATTCCTATTCACTAGTGAAAGTATAAAGGGTTAACATTTAAATTATTAAAACCCCAACTAGAATTTCCACCATCTCTATGCATAAAAATTACTTATACCATATAGGGTGTTGAACAACTAAGAGGAGGGGGTGAATCAGTTGTTACTGAGCTTAAACAATTATGCTTATTTTAAGTTTTATACACAACATTTAATTATAGCCGCATTAATGTAGGGAAGTAAGCAATAGAGCATTCTGCATCAGCCACACATATGAGATACACAGAGACGGATATTTCCTAAGGAAACCCATAGAGGGTAAAAACTTCTTCTTCTTTATATGATAAGTAATCTTTAAATTCTTTACATTATCATACATATGAGAACTAACTCATAATGAGGCTACAACCTCTGTTTTGCAAGTTGCTACTTGTTGAGAGCACCAACTCTCTAGCTTCTCTAGCACCAACTAGAAGGAAGCATCAACTCCCTGGTTTCTCTAGCACCCACTAGAAGGAAGCACCAACTCCCTAAGTATTCCAGCACCGACTGGATGGAAGCACCAACTTCCAGTCACACAAGCACCAACCTATATAGCAGAGAACAACAGTCCTCCCTAGCACCTCCCTACCACCCTGAAATATAAATATTTGCTATTAAGACTTATTACAGTGATATAAAGTTCTTCAATGGCATACCGATGTCATCAATTTTACGCTACACTGCGTTGTTATGTCTGCATCAGTGTCTTCTGCACACCCCTTGCACTTTTTGTTCTTTTGTCTTTTATGCTCTATGCGCCATGTCCTTCCAATGCACTATTCCCCTTCTGTACATTTTTGTTGCTGTGCTCTGCGTCCTTCTTCACAACTCAATCACACTCAACAACACCTCCATTTCCTCTTTGTTCAACATTTTTATACTCTCTGTACAACTTCCGCATGCAATATCCTTCTTTCTCTCCCATTCTCTACCACATCAGGGTCTTTTCTCCACTTCACTCTTCCATCGCTATCCCATCTCATGTGTGCCACGTCATCTCCCTCTGTTCTACATCTCCTTGTCATTGTGAGTGCTCTGCCTGATCATCATGGTAACTCTTCATCTTCTCTAGTGGTGTTTATACAGTGCATCCATCATCAATGGGTGTTATATAGATATTCCTCAACTTCTCTGGTAGTTGAGACTCTTCGTCTTCTCTATCATAGAAGAGCTCATCCTCTGGCAGAAACCATAATTTGTTTCTAGCAGTTACATTGTGAAGTGCAACAGTAGCCCTTTGATCTTATTCAAATTCATCTGCACCGTTGAATTGACTTCATTGAATCTTGCATTCATTTCTCCATTTCACACTTTGGCATTTTGGGATCCCCGTGGTGAATATTTCGTTACTCTCCATGTCTCGATACCCAAAACTATGAAATGGATCTTGTCTACACTAGCTCCTCCCTCCATCTTCCATTGATGTGACCAATGGCTATGACCACAGGTTGAGCCAAAACGTGTTTCTCATTTCGGCATTTTGGCAATTTGGCAATCCTGTTGTGAGGCTTCTCAACTCTCCAAGTCATGATCTCCGAAACTCCGAAAAAAGAAGTTTGTCACTTCAAGATTTTCTCTACTGCTCTTCGAACATGTGACTATGAGAGGTGATTGAGCACTTATCCATATAGTTCTTTCGTGATTTCACTTTTCATCTCTTCGACATTCCTGTGGTGATGAGTTCTTGATGCTCCATGTCCCGGTATCCAAATCTACGAAATGGAGCTTGGTTGCACTAGCTCCGATCATTTCGGCATTTCACATTTTGGCCTTTAGCAATTCTTGCGATGGAGAGTCTCATCACCTGACTCTTCCAACTCTCGGTATTCGAAGCTCTGAAATGGAGTTGGATCAGCAGTCCACACCCTAGATGATTCAATGGTCCAAATCTCTTTGTGATTTCTCACATCGCGATTTTGACATTCTTGATGTGAGAGTTCTTGACAACTCCACCTCCGGGTCTACGAAACTTTGTAATGGAGTCAGCTCAACTTTTCATCTTTTCGCACTTCGCAAGTTTGGGATTCCTATCATGAGAGTCCTTGACATCTCCAACTCCCAGTATCTGAACCTCCAATATGGAGTCTTTAACATTTCGCTATTTCGCATTTCGCAACTTCGGGTTTCACAACTTCGAAACTCTTGTAGTAAGAGTTCTTGACATCCCCAACTCCCAGTATCTGAAACTCTGAAATGGAGTTATTTCCTAGTCTGTGAAACTCTTCATTTATATGCCTATTTCGAGATTTTGGGATTTCGGATTTCGCAACTCTAGGGCTCCTATGTTGAAGAGTCTCAACTGTTGACTTCTCAATCTCCCGGTATCCGAAACTCCAAAATAAAGTTTACGCTTCTAATCTTTCCATGCCATTATCCCTGCGCTGTTGATCTTCCTTGTCTGCCTGTTTTCCATCAAATGAACGAGCACACTCTTGCACTCTACGTGCACCATTTCACTTTCTCTTCTGATATTACATTGCCATCGCTACATACTCTAATCTTGCCATCAATGACAAACACACCTGCCTGATAAACATGCCAACAATCTCCCCCTTTGGAATTGATGGAAACCCTAAATGACTGCACTAATCTACTTGGACCTCCAACCATAGCATCCGGTCCAGACCACTCCTTTTCTCCCCCTTTGACATCAATGTCAAAGGAAACACACTCCCCCTGAGCTATTGTAGTCTGTTTAGGAGGTATCAAATGTTCAACCAATACAAACTCCCCCTAACAGTATGGACTTGCTTAGGTGTGAGATGGGATGACACCCATATTCTGTTGGAGATATTCAAATGGTGTCTTGGCTAGGGGTTTAGTAAAGATGTCTGCAATTTGTTCTGTGGTTGAAATGTAATGGACCTTAACAACCTGATTGGTGACTTTCTCTCTAAGAAAATGGTATTTTATGGGAATATACATGGTCTTGGAGTGAAGTACGAGATTCTTAGACACATTGATGGCACTAGTGTTATCACAATGAATTGGGATCGGTGTTGTGTATTTTACCTCCATGTCTGCAAGTGTATGAATCATCCATAATACTTGAGTACAACATGTAGTAGCAGCAATGTACTCTGCCTCTGTAGTTGATAAATAAATGGAACTTTGATTTTTACTAAGCCTTTCTACTAACGAGTCACCTAGGAAGAATGCTCCTCCACTGTTTCTTTTTCTCTCATCAACATAGTTTTCCCAATCTGCATCCGAATAAGGAGTTAACTGAAAATTTTGATTTTTGGGATACCATAGACCATAATCCATTGTTTCTTTCAAATACCTGAATATCCTTTTGACAGCTAGCAAATGACTATGTTTAGGTGCAAACTGATATCTTCCTACCATTCCAATAGCATGCATTATGTCTGGGTGAGATGTTGTGATGTACATCAGACTGCCTATCGTTGACCTATATGAACTTTGATCAACATCAGGTGAGTCATCATCCTTTCTTTATTTGCATCCTATAACCATAGGTGTGGCCATAGGTTTAGAGTCTTCCATTTGAAACCTTTTCAACATTTCTCTTAGATATTTTTCTTGAGAAATGAACATCCCTTTAGACCTCTGAGTAATTTGTAGACCAAGAAAAAATGACAGTTCACCTATCATATAAATTTCAAACTCAGACTCCATGGTAGAAGCAAACCATTTTACCAACGAATCCTTATTACATCCAAAGATGATGTCACCTATAGAGACCAACACAATGAGCAAATCATCACCCTCTATTTTGATATATAGATTGTTGTCAATTGTTCCTCTCTTTAACCCTTTGTCTTTGAGATACGTATCCAGTCTATGATACCAGGCACGAGGAGCTTGTCTTAACCCATATAAATCTTTCTTCAGCTTGCATACTAAGTCAGGGTTATCAGATAGTTCGAAACCCTCTGGTTGTTCCATATAGACTTCTTCATTTAAATCTCCATTTAAAAAGCTGACTTGACATCCATTTGATAAACTTTAAACCTTTTGTAACAAGCATAGGCAAGAAATATTCTGATAGCTTCTAACCTTGCTACGGGCCTAAATGTTTCATCAAAATCCATTCCTTCTATTTGAGCATAGCCTTTACAGACCAATCTTGCTTTGTTCCTGACAACTTGTCCCTGCTCATTCAACTTATTCTTAAAGATCCATTTAGAGCCAATGATATTTTTACCTTCAGGTCTATAAACCATCTCCCAGATATTGTTTTTCTCAATCTTATCAAATTCATCATTCATTGCTTTAACCCAAAGGTCATCTTTGCTAGATTCATTAAAGTTATTGGGTTCAATCATGGATATGAAAGCTATATGTTATTTCTCAGTATTTTTGATTATCTTTCTCTTGGTTTGTACACCTTTGTCTTTTTCACCAATTATCTGACTTGCAGGATGATTCTTTTGAGTAATTCTAGAGGAGGAATTTGAAGTTGTCTATTGATTTGAGTTTGTCTAAGTATTTGTGACTTCATCTAATTCAGAGTCTTCATTTTCTGATTCTTGGACCTGTTCATCTTCAGCTTTAGTTGTGTCCTCTATAGAAGACTCATTATTGTACACCTCTCTTGCTGGGATTCTTTCATCAATTTTTACATCAATATAGTCAACCATTTTATGCAGCCTCTTATTATAGCATCTGTAACCTTTACTGTTTGTAGAGTACCCTAAGAAGATACCTTCATC
>CBVK0100543550.1:0-17545 GCA_900067695.1 Picea abies | reverse complement strand
AAGGTTAGACATGTAACCTTTTATTTAGATTGAATAAGACAACAAGAGAGAAAAATGCTCAAGGAATGCTAATTTTCTCGGTTTGGGTTTCCAGGGTAAAATCTTTGTGTACTGTGTGATTGCTTTGTCATTTACGTTCTTGATTAAATTCTTCTTCTCCTTTGCTAGGTTTAGTGTGGAAGTGTCTCTCATTTCCTGATAGTTGTTAATTGACATGGACCAACTTGATCTTCCCATTTTTCTATCTCCTTGGTTATGTTTTGTTATCATATTAATCTTACAAACATTACCAAACAAGAAGTTGTCAGGTTAACTATTTGCTTATGTGGAGTCATTAATGCACGGGCAATGAGTTCCATTGGTATGTTTGAGTTCGTGTGGAATTGAATCTAGATTAGAAAAAGGCTTCACTTAACTAGGTCCAACTCTACAAATATTTTCATATAACCAAAAAAAACAAAATTTGACACTTTACATTGGAAGGAAGATGAATGTGATATATAAAACATCTATACATATTTTAACAAGGGTCACATAGTGACTGGTCCATATTGTACAATTCATTGCACCTGGACGTGAAATATAGGTTGAAACAATAATGATATTATAGGTAAAACAAAGTTAAATTATTGTGCAATGATCACATAGTGTGACCTTTACCATGAGAATGCTATCTCCAACATACTCATTTTCCAAATGCTACAAAATAATCCCAAAGGGGAAAATTAAAACAAGATATATGATTTTGTTGTTGGATTTGAATCGACAATGGAATTTAAGTCAATAACACTTATACATCTTACAAAAAATTATAGTAACCTCTTTTCTCATAGTCATACATGAAGTACTTAGTGCTAGGTCTAATGGCCCAAAGTTTGGAGGGGAACTTCATAGATCTTGAAGTAGAGAACCACATCCCATCTATTTATTGACAAGAGTTTCCATTGTTGCACATAATATATTAGATATCTCAAGGTAATGAAACATACACTAATATCACTAATCTAATAACTTGTTTAAATACCGGGATCAGATCGATGTATATGTATAGATATGTGTAAATCAAGTTTAAAGTTGATGAGGTTAGCTCCAAAAACTCTGGTGTTGACATAAACAATGACATTTTTCATAGTGTAAGCAAACTCACCCTATCTCAAAACTTTGAGACCTTTGACTATATATTAAATTTCTCTAAGAACCTAACTCAAGTTTTGACAAACAATAACTAATCTCTCTTCAATAAGTGAATATTGAATCCATGGGAGACACCATCCTCATCGAGTTTGATACAATCTTCTAATGTTGATCCATTGCGAGAATCAATGGACTCCTTGACTATTTTATGAATAATATATTCATATCCTCCATTACCCACCATGAAAATAATCATCATCACCATGGTGTTTGAACGTTGAAATGGGTTTCACATTTTTTAAGTTTATCATTTGTGGAGGTTCCACACACCTAAATGCAATCAATTAAATTAATATAATTATAGTTTCTATTATGAATGAAATGTTTTGTGAATTGAAATCGACACATTATAACATTTTGTGAATTGAAATCGACACATTATGACATTGTGGAGATTATAGTGATAATAACTTGTAATTTCAAAATTGTAGCAATAGTAGTTGATGGTTAGAAATTGATACACTACACATTTTATTTATCAAGTCCACATTACTAAGTTATAAATGCATTACAACTTGAATACTTTACAAGTTTCTTTAAAGTAAACATAAGTAAGTAAGTTGTATAATTTAGAGGGTTTCAACTACTCGTTGCAGTGTCTAAATGTCTAATGAGAGGCCAAAATTGAAATATCTTCTTCTCCAATCTTATGAAATGATTTAGAGAGATTTGAACCAAATTTGAATGATGTCGTTGCTAGAGGGTATGGTTGTGTCACCATTAACGGTGGTAGAATATCTCCCCTAGAAAACAAAAATAAGATAAATGACAAATCTCAGCATAATATGACATTAACATATTGAATATTGTTAGATGCAATTCACCGTCAATAATAAATACAATGACTGAGATTGTTCAAGTTAAAATAAAAGATTCAAAACTTTGTATTAGTAACGAATAAATTTCAAAAGTGTCATACAAACTTATATTAGGGAGTAATAAATTTCTAAAATGTCATGCAAGACACTAGACTATGATAAAAACAAAGAAGTCACTAATCTTAAAACCTTTAAATTAAAATACACTCAAACAAAAAATTTAAAACCTTTAAATTAAAATACACCAAAACAAAAAATTGTAAATCCAAAACTCCACCAATAACCACACTCATAAAAAATAATTTAGATAATAAAATGTAAAGAGATAAACCAAGTTAATAATAAAATTAAAAGAACACCCAAACAAAAAATTGTAAATCCAAAACTCCATCACTAACCACACTCATAAAAGAAAATTTAGATAATAAAGTGTAAAGAGATAAACCAAGTTAATAGTAAAATTAAAAGACATGGAAAAATCAAAATACTTCAATTACCGTTCATAGATACTTTAATTACGTTCATTGAAACCATTCGCAAATACTTCGATTACTATTTATGGAAATCATTATAATCCTCTTCACAAACTATACTATACACCAAATGCCCAAACATTTTAAAACATACAAAAATCCATATTAATTGAGTACAAGTGATTAAAATGTGTTCAAATTTTGTACAAGGATTTAATTAAAATTTTACGAAGTTCCCTAATAATCTAATAGTGAAAAGAAGGTCATCACATAACATATGTTATGTGATGGTAGTTTGGAAAGCTTAGAGAGGGATTTAAGTGGAAGACAATAAATTGAATTGGGATGGGAAATGTGAATGTGAATGGTGGCTTAAAAATAATATTAAAGGAGAAAGTGAGTATAGTATATTTTGAGTGGGATTAATGGTTAAGAACATGTTTTTCCTCTTTGAAGGTCATAAATTCAAATTCAAATTCAAAGGGGGTAAGATATGTATACCTTTGAAGACTTTAATAGTCAAATCGCTATGAGGAAAGGGTCCCTTATCCCACAAACAAAAAAGTCTCATACACCAATTTGATATTTGACTTACTCATTACCTTAAAATTAAATTATTATTATTATGAAAATAATAATAATAAAAAATAAGAAATAAATATGCAAAGTTAACATCTATGCTATCATCCCCACAATAAATGTTATTATACCTGCCGATAGGCATGTTGAGTTAGGTTTGACTTTCTATTAGTTCATGGTTGACCATAAAATATATACCCCTTTATCTAAAGTTTTAAAAAATAATGATTAATTTTAAATCTTAAATCTCATTTATCTGAAATCTTATTGATCAAAAACTTTGAAGTTTTATTGCTGCCTTCACTTTCTCCAATGTAAATTTAATAAATATCTCTGTAATTTTTCAAAATCATCCGCAATAAGACACAAAGTAAGATCTTCTAAGATAATCACATTTAATAATAAACAAATAAATCTAATCATCGCTGATCTTCTTGCTCTTAGCATGAGAGATCTTCTCAGGTTATATTGATAATAAAATGGCTGTTCATCTCAACCAAGGGCCACATAGCCGGAATAACCTAGGGAATATTGGCGCAAGTGTAAGACGAAGTAGAACGAAGCATATGAAGTGCTACAAGGGTTTAGGTGGTAGGGGTTAGGGTGTTTAGCAGCGAGAGAAGTCGGACAACGACGATAATGGCAGCCAAAACATTAGATTTGCACACAGTGTGCAGGGGATTCGAGCCTATCAATGGAGGAACTGCTTTTAGGTTTAATCCTTTACAGTCGTTCAAGTTCACAGATAGCATTTATGTACAGAGAATATTTCCATCGCACAATAAAGCTGTCGGTCGTCAAATTACTTGCTCTGTATCAACGCCTTCGGATTTCGCACGCGACAATGTCATAAGCATCGGTATGCAATAATTCTCATTATTCAGTTTTATTTGAGAAATTTTTTTTCTTGGAAAACTATCCTACCTAAATTTATTTTTGATCCGTGTAATTACTTAATAATAAAACGGCTGAAGATAAATCTCAAGACCATTTACAAATTAAAGCTCGTTATGCAAACAAATCCATTTGCCAACAATTCCCCAAAGTTGGAAGTGGAATCGTAGAACAAATCCATTGCCCTTTCAGCTTTTGATAGAAGCTTGGTATCAGTCTATCCATGCAGTCACAGTTTTCTGTTATTCCATCGAAATGTATGTGAATCCAGTCATACACTAGTGCGCGTTATCTAGCTTTTTAATCCATTCGATCGGCCAGAAATGGCCGCCCTCGGGCATTACCAACCATTTGCGCAACAATGCTCTCTATCTCACACGGTTCTGACGCACAGAGCACCTGCGGATATCGTAAACTATCGTCATTTTGCATTCATATTGCATCCCAACCGGTGGCTCTGCCATCTACCTCAAAATACTTGCTTTACATTGCCTTTGAAGGCTTCTGCACCGAAGACCAACAGGGGGGCCTTTGGACTTCGTTCTTCGGAGAAAACGTTTATGCAGAGAGATTTAAATACGAAGACAACGCCATTTACAGTGCAAGCTGCAACTGAATACATTGGGCCAGCTGATCCAGAAGATATCGAAGAAAGGCGACGGAGGCAAGAAAACAGCTCCCTGCCTCCTCAACTGAGAGAACTTACTCAGGAAGTCCCCGAGCCATTCAATCCTTTACCTTGGCTTGCAGGTATGCTACTTCTAATAATTCTGATGTTTATGCTTGCCAGGGTTTAACTAGGGTTTTTAAATTCATTCTTATTAGGGTTTAGCCATGGTTTTAAGTTCATGTTAGTTGGAAACTCATGAAGATGCTTCCTTGATACTTTTTTTCACTGGTGAGCATCACCCCTATCAAGAGGCGGGACACCGCGTCGCAGTTACGACGTGTGATATCCCTACCCGACTGAATGGCGATAACCGCTTCTGCGGAATAAGGGCCCCTTGCAGAAGCGCACAAGACCACAAAAGGCAAACATCTCACTTGGGGTAATCGAACCCTGGTGGGGGCAACAGGAACACCCCACTTTTACCAACGGGGCAAGCCCCCTTTGACAAGTTCATGCTAATTTGACTGTAGTTGATGTTTTGAATTTATGTTCATTAAGGTTGAGTAACAGTTTTAAATTTATGCAGCCATGTCTTAGGTAGGGTTTTTGCGGTTTAGGGTTTTTCCAGGATTCATGTCTTTCGATTTAGAGCTGGCGATTTGATTTGTCGAATGCAAAGCTTCTGTTGTTCTTCACATAAATCTTTCAGCCATTTTTCCAATATGAATCAAATAACACGGGGCAATATGCTTCTGTTCTCAAACCAGGATTGCATGTGTGGAAATGTATATAGCAATGGAAGAAATCCGAGGGTATTCTAGGATAAGTTCACAGGTGAGAAACTGGACGTAAAAGGCTTGGATGGTTGCATGATATATTCTGGATCATTATGTATGTCATGGGCAAGTTGGTGATTCCTCGACAAGAACAATGTGTAGGGATAGATTTGCATGCTGCTGGTCTCACTTCATACAATTTTGCATGAAAATGAAAGAACAGTGGTCAACCTGCATTTTTCAGCGAGAGAATCTAGTGATAAGGGGAATCAAACAGAAAAACACTCCATTATAGGGAAATCCTTGGTGAATTGGACTGCAAAATGTCGTAATCCTGATTCCTATATCAAGGTAATCTGTTGAAACTTTACGTCAGAGCTGGTTTTTAGTCTCATCTGGAATCGGGTTTCAGAGTATATTGTAGTGTCTCTCAAAAACTGAAAACCTAGTGTTCCTGGCAGATGCAGTTTTTGAAGTCCTGAAAATCTTAATAGATTTCTTCAGATTAAACCTAGACAAGACACGTATGAATTATCTTGTAGAAATAAAGTCTCAAGTGCCTTCTGGCTTTCCTCATTTAGACGGATAGTTCCAAATTGTTATAACCCCTTGTATTTCTTTGGAATGCATTCATGTTGTTTTGTTTAATTATGTTTGTAATTCGATGTTTCAGGCAAGACTTTTCAAAACTTTTGAGCAAATAATTGCAATCTAAATTGTAGAACAGCAGCATTGCTGTAAAAGCTTGTCTGTCCCGTGGCACAAGATGGGCTTCAGTTTGTTCCTTTTTCTATCTGGGAGGCTTTGGTTTGTTCTTTTTTCTATGCAGGGAAACAAGGCCTTGAAACAGGGAGTTTTATTTGACTTGTTAAAAACTCCTTTTTTTTCTGAACACAATTATTTATATATAATCTTCCCTGAAGGAGGAAACTAGACAAATTTTGTCTTTAAAAATACGAGAATACTATAATTTGATGCAGAACCAGTTGAAGTATTAGGATCTGGAAAGATGAGCAATTGAAACTAAAATAGTAGTTTCTTATATTTTCGTTGTAATCACCTTTGTAAGATTTTGAGTCTTTGATGTTGTGTGGGTGGGGGCGGGGGGCATGTCGTTGGATTATTAACACTCCAATACTATAGTCCCAAGTTGAATAAAATCACCTTATGTTAAGTTGAATTATATCACCTAATGCAGGTCTCAACTTTCTTTACCTTGCTCAGTTTCCTCGAGAGACTTCTTTGTCTTGAAAATGGTGAGGGTGAGTTGCGAGAATTTATCATTTTGGTGTGGCGACAAATGAGGCTAAATGTGGCGGTGTTCCATCCACTCACAAACAACTCGATCAGTTCTAACTTCTATGTTATGGCCGTCCATCATACTTCTTGGATTGCCTAGATCGTGTTGGATGGGCTGGGGAATTGGTGGGTGGTTCTATATTCATAATGCAGGGAACACCCCCAAATACTTCAAAAGCTAGTGTAGGTAAGCTACATTTAGTTTGACCTTTTGGACCTGTCCTGTAATCTGCATATACAAATTGGCACCAATTAGAGAACTGTAATAGCATGATTTTTTAAAAAAATTGTCTTGGCTTATTGCGCCACGAGAAGGGAGGTGCTCTACAATGCAGGTGGGGGGAGATATTCTGTTAAATTTATAAGCAGCTGCGAGAGTCATTTCTCCGGGAGGATGGCTAAGACCCTAGACGAGATCTAGGGCCCCCAGTGCAATCCTGGGGTACTTGGTCTGGGACCAAGCAGATAAAAGCCCCTAGATATATCTAGGGCCCCTTGGACATGGTCCAGGGTACCCATGCCTAGGGCATAGGGTTTCTTGGTCTGGGACCAAGTAGTTAAAGCCCCTAGACATGTCTAGGGCCCTTGGACATGGTCCAGGGTACCCATGCCTGGGGCATAGGGTTTCTTGGTCTGGGACCAAGTATTTAAAGCCCCTAGATATGTCTAGGGCCCCTGGACATGGTTCAGGGTACCCATGCCTGGGGACCATGTGATATGAAGGAATAAGTAATGCCACCTTGCAAACCCTCCTTTACCCTTGTTTGATTGGTTTGGGGTTTTGTTGTTTTATTAAGGGGTAATGTTTTAAAGTTAAATATTAAATATTAGTGTCACATGTTTAAATTCCAAATTTAAACATGTGACCTTTTAATTAACTTAACTTGCCCTAACCCTAACCTAAACCTATATATTAAACCCTCTCCCCTCTCACACTTCACTCATTCTATTATGCTCTTGTGCTAGCATTGTGGTCTCTTGTTCTCAGCCTGCGGCCTCTTTGTTTGTGTGGGAGCAACCCTATTGTCTTGTGTGGGAGCAGCCTACCTTGCTCTGATGTAGCTGCGGCCTCTTTAGCTGTGGCCTCTTTGTTTGTGAGGGAGCGGCCCTGTTGTCTTGTGTGGAAGCAGCCTCCTTTGATCTGCTGTAGCCGCGGCCTCCTTTTGATCTGCTGTGTGGATTGTCCTATCTGCCGTCTCCTTTGCTGTGGCTGCCGAGAGTGTTCTAGCTGCCGTTTCCTTTGGTGTGGCTGCCGTGAGTGTCCTAGTTGCTGCCTCCTTGCTGTGGGGTTTCTGTCGTGGGTAATCTGGCTGGTAGCTGCCTATATCTTCCAGCTATGTCCTACAGGCTAATGGCACGTCAAGAGGGTTGATGGGTGAGGTAAGGTTGACAAGGAGGAGAAATGGGTCAACAGGAGGGAAGGTCAACTAATGAGAGAAAAGGGAAGGGCCGATTGGAAAAAAAGGGAGGGTTGATAAGAATGAAGGTGTCGACGAGAAACAGGTGTTGCTAGGAAAAGCACAATGACAATAGGAAAGCGCAACAATGCTAGAAAAGTGTCTACGTCTTAAATTTATTATTATTGTATCAATAACAAGGAATTAAAAAATGAAAGCTTTATAAGGTTTGGACCACTGAAATTGGTTGAATATTTTTGTCAGATTTGGAGCAATCAAAGGGCAATTTTCGTTAAACGAAAGGCTATCCCCCTAAAAATTCACTGCCCTAGACTCTATATGGTTAGATAGGCTCCAAGATGCATTGATTTTTGTGAATTTGAGTGGCAACTTCGAGACTTCAATTTTAAATCTATGAAGCTCAAGAGGTCTGATTTTAGATAGGTTTCCATAGATCTAAAAGCTATTCTTCTACAAACATTGATGTGAGGTTGGATTGTGCAATTGTAGAGATAATCCTCCAACACGCACAAAATTGCCCCTATAGCAATAGAAGCCTCCTTAATCTAGTTCTAAGGGTGGAACTAGTCTCTCCACAACTTTGATACCATGTGGAAATCTAAACATTGTAAGGATCAAAACCTCAAGACTAACTCACCACTGACATGGATCAAAACCTCAAGACTAGCTCACAATGCGCATGGATCAAAAGAACACAATATGTACAGTGGAGAAACCCTTTGGGGAATACAACTCCACTCAAATAAAATGCTTTATTGTGCCAATCATCATTACAATTCTTGCTATTGCTCTCACTCTTTCCAAAACAAAGGATTCCCATGCCTTCTTATACAAAAAGGCATGAGCCAGTCAAGTGGAAGATCAAGCTTGTCAAGTGAGGCATTCTGCAAGTTAAGCTTACATGCAGCTTGGGAATTGAGATTGTGATAATGCAAGCTAATAACAAGATAGGTTACTAAAGTGAGTCGACCTTATCTTGATAATTATAAAGTTGATTTAATATGCACAAACAATACTTAATGTGCACAGTTAATTAGTGCATACACCAACACATACATTAGCCACTTGCAATAGTACAAGATCAATATTCAACACGAGCTATGCAACCTTTTTGGTTATAAGATCTCTAGAATCATCCTGATCTATGGAGACTAAAGATTGATATCCCTTTTTCATGTTCTTTCATGTTGCATGGAAATTGTTGATGCTTTGCTTGGAAGATGCAAAGAGGCAAGAGAAGATTCAACTTGAAACGTCCATGATAAATTTTGGGAACCAAACATTGAGGCACCATTTTTATTTAAAAAATGTGTCTTATATTATAGGGGAAAATTTACGAGATAGCAAAAAAAGTAAAACCAAAATGGAAACGTATATACAATGATATCTCATCTCTTCTTCTTGGGATCTACTAGGACAACAATAAACTTAGAATTTGCTTAAGCTCTTAACTCTTTGGCATCCTTGATTAGGAGGTAACCTTTGGCAGACAATTGCATACACACCTCTTCTTGCCAAGAGTGACAAAAAGATTGGACTAAATTGACCTCATCAGTGAAGACATATTTGCATCTTAGCTTCCAATTTTAAAGAAAGCTGTAATCCAAAGGTAGTCCCAAATGCCCAAGAAGTTGGACAATAGCACAGATCCCGAGTCACGAAGAAGAGATGCACACCAATGAAGCTGTCCCTAAAGCAACATTGAATGTCGTTCTTGTACAGATCGCTAGTGAGCTCTAGCAAACTTGTACTCCCATAAAGTATGCTTCAAGGTCTCTAAGTGGTTGCAATAAGGGCATAGGCCATTTGTCAACCCACTTTTGGCAAGATGAGTTTTGGAGGATAGTCTTGGTAAACAACTAACCATGCAAAGACTTGGAGCTTGAAACTTAGTCGAAGTGACCAAACATTGTGGAACTAGCAGATCCATCTAACCTCTAGGTAAGAAGACGTCCATCTAAAGGGTGCATTCGATGCAAAAGAGAATAAAGTTTTTTGGAATCATATTGCTAAAGTTGCTTCCCAAATCTCCATCCCCAATCTCTCTAAATAGATCCCTACAAATCAATGTTCAACTTGTACTAATCCTTAGGAGGGAGCAAACCCATAATGTCTTTGACAATCAACTTATTGGAGGACAGGAGAGCCTTCTGATGGGTTAATTCTTTCCAGTCCTTCTAGTCCTTGTATGCAAAGTTTTAAAGATCTCTCCAAAAGAAGACCCCTTTCTTACCTAGCCTATGAACTTGAAATGAAGACTCCCAAAGAAGTTCGACTTGACCAAAGGAGCAAAAACCCTCTAAGCCTCCCTTATGGTTCGACAGATGACTGATTTAGACACCTTAAAGAGCTAAGGGGATGATATCATGTCCCACAACCCAAAAGGGCCTCGGATTAAGAGTAGTTGTTGGGGAGATTGAAATCGATGACGCAAGAGAACTTGCCATGGGGTAGATCCTTCAAGGTTGGTGGCAAAGATACGATCTTGTGTTGCCACTTCAATATGGCTAAGACCACCTTCCTCCTTAGGCATAATGCAAAATTCCGTACTTGGACCAAAGAAACGACTTGAGAATTTGATCCAATCTCTTGAATTGAGCCTTGCCTGGGAGCCATGGAGAGACATAGTAGATGTGCAAGGCTTGGAGAGTATGTGAACCATTGTAAGCTTCTCGGCCAAAGGGTATCCTTGTACGGCTAGATCAAAAGCTTGGATTGCAACTACTCAAGACACTACTTTTGCATATCAACAATTGAGAGGTTAGTACCAAATGGGATCCCAAGATAGCGAGCAATCTCTGCAGGCTTGACCTAATTCCATAAAGCTAGAATCCAACTTGGAGTATCCTTAAGCCCAAGCAACCAATAATTTGTGTTTTGGTCATTGACCACAGTCCTAGAGGCATAACAACAAGTATCCAAACACCCCCAAGTAGTTTGCATTGAATTTTGATCCAAGTGCACCAAAAGAAGAGAATCATCAACAAAATGGTTGTTGATCATTTTTGAACCATTCAGAAGAGAGATACCATGAAGTCTCTCTTGCATTCTTGTTGACTCCAATAAATACCCTAAGGCATCAACAATTAAAACATAAAGGTAAGGGGCAAGAGGGCACCCCTATTTGATTGAACGATGTAGTGGAATGCATTCAACTATAGTGTTGTTTACTGAAACAAATGTTGAAGCATTAGAAAAGACGATTTGCACCATAACAATACAATTGGTGCCAAATTCAAGGTTTGGAGCATATCTATCATGAAGGATCGATCAACCTTGTCATAAGGTTTGTCAAAATCAATCTTAAGAAACAAGGAATCTTGGCCAATCCCTCCAACCCAATCCATAGCCTGCCATGCAGGGATAATAGTATCAAGAATGAATTTTCCCTGTACAAAGCTTTTTTGCTCCTTTTCAAACAATCTATGAGGCCACCCTTCGCATACAAAAATATTAGGGGCTTAGCTAGAATCTTATAGGAGACACCAAGATGAGTAATAGGCCTCCATCACCCAATAGAATCGTGGGAAGCATTTTTTGGAATTAACTTAATAATCCCATGGTTAAGAGAGGTTGTCAAGTTACTCAAAGAAAAAGCCTAGTTGGCCATGCAACTAAGGTCTCTTCCTACTGTATGCCATATCACCTTAAAACAATCGCAAGGCATTCCATTAATATCGAGAGACTTGCCATTCTTCATAGATAAAAGAGCTTCAAAGAGTTCCTGCTTGGAAAGCATACGATCTAGTTGATCTTGATCCATCACACTAACCTTCTTGGGGATTACTTGGTAATAGTCTTGCCTAACTGCCAAAATGGAGTTTAAAAGCTTATAAGGGGAGAAGATGCGTTGAAAATGAAAATCAAACAACTCTCTAATATGGGAGGTGTTCTCCTCCAAAGACCCATCCTCTCGACGAAGTCCCAAGATTTGGTCAACTGAGACTTTACGCTTCAAAAAAACAAAGTAGAATTTAGAGCCTACAATCCCTTCATTAATCCATTACAGACAAGCACAAACCCTAGCTGCCCTAGCAATATATTTCTTCTTTCTCTGGATAACAATCTCCCTCTGTGCTTCTTCTTCTTGAAGCAATGTGTTGTGAAGATCCTCCTCCATCCAAGAATGTATGGACCTCTTCTAGCTACCTTCAAGCCTAATTTAACTCCCTTATTCTTTACGAGCAATCAATTGACCCCAATCTCACATAAATTTAAATATACAGTAGAGAGTTGCATCCACCAAATCAACCACCTTGTGTCCCCTTGTGGTCGAGGGGAAAGGTTCCCAACCCAATGAACTAAAGCTTTGAAATTGGGAGATTTCAGGTGTGAAACATTCAACTTACATATGAAGGATGGGGGAGAATCATCCCATTGCCTAAATGAGGTAGATGTCTGGATGGGCAAGTGATCGGACCAGTCGTATCCATTAACACATCCATTGGCTAGAGCTTCCTTGAAAATCTCACCCTATCTTGGGGTCCATAGAAACGATCCAATACCAATATTGCTTGTACCTTGTCTCTGCCTTGACGAAAGTTACTCCATGTAAAGCACCCCCCATAATCTGAATCCTTCCGTCTCTAGTTAGGGTCAAACGCTTGTAAAGCAGTGTTGCAACATAACTAGGCCTTTGTCTCCAAATCGGAAATGACATTGCCAATACCACAATCTTCGTCTCCAGACCACTCGACCATATTAAAATCCCCAACTATAATCTACTCTGCAGTTGGGAGAGATGAAGCCATCCAATCCCAATGGGTACACTTGTCGATACTGACATTAGGGGTGTAAATGAAACAAAAACCCACCAACCTATCCTAAATCAAAACACTATAAACCACACACATCTATGTGAAGGGTTAGAATCATGCCCAACTACAAAGCTTTACAGGAAAGGAGAAAGAGATAAACAACCGCGCCATTCCCTTGAGAGTGCTCTAAAGTCCATTAAGGGCCCCTCCAATAGAAACCCATTTGGCATTGCAACTCAAAACTATTCGACTCAACTTATTGAAGAAAGACCACACCAGGTTTGTCTTTCTGTAACATATCTTGAACATCCATCTACCTACCAAGGATAGTCATCTGCTCGAACATTCAAGGACACGAGAGACAATTTCATTCAGGGATTAACCCCATATTCAAGTTGCTGAAACTGTTGCTATACACAAAGTCACCCAACTGCAATGGACTTCTCTCATGTAAGCACATAACTGCATCCATAGGATTTTAGGTGCAACTTTGGCCTTGGATCCCTAAGTTGTTGCTTCATCCAAGGAGACTTGGGCTCTTTCCTCCTACTTGTCTTCATTGTCCAACTTCCTTCAATCTCCTCCATAGTCTCAGGTAATGGAGGGCTGAGGTAGGGCTACTATTGAAGAGTGGGACAAAGGCTTGGAATGGCTATGATTCATGTTGGATGAGGGCTAAGAGGCTTGGGTGGAAGGACCTTTTATCAAGGAACTAGGTCAGGAATGGATGGAGGGATAGGGTTAGAGGGGGGATTAGGTTTGGGTATTGAAGACTCCTTAGGTTGCTCAGGTCTAGGTTTGCGGTGGGGGCAATCATAGATCATGTGGTCTTAGGCTTGGTAGGTGAAACATGCATTGATAATATTCAATTTATAGAGTTTTTGCTAGCAAATCCCATCAGTGGTAAAAACTAAGATGAATAGTGGAAGCTTAAGGTTTAGTTCCATGTCGACAAAAACCCTTGGGTTGGCTTGGAAAGAGTTATGGCAACCATTACCAAATCTTTGTGCAAATAAGTCAACAAAAGGTTGAAGGTCTACATGGAGTTTGATGAACTCAATCCAGAAAGGGTAGTGAGCCTAAGAATGGTCATCGGGGTTGAAATTGGACCTCCAAGACTGCACATAGGCCAACAAACCAACAATATTCCATGCCACACTAGAGTACATTTCAAGCAACAACATTCGAGTTAAACAATAGACAAAGGTACTTGGACCGCACGCCCTAGTAGGAGTGTAAAGAGATCCCCTAGCCTCCCAATTCAAAATAATCCATTTGCTAAAGTTATCTTCATCTGGTTGGCATTTGAAGTAGAAAAACAAAATGACCCCCTATGTTCAAGATTTTGGTGACCCTATTCATGTTCCTTATTGTGATTTATGAAAAAGTTAAAATCCTCTTCTAGCTCTAGTTGATTCACTTGCACAACATAGGGTTAGGAACATATTTGCTTCTTGACAACACCAACAGAAAGACTAGGCTTTGAAATAGGACTTGCTTGCACCTTTGCAACCTCAACAAAAGGTGGGGGTTGGTGCACATTGGCAAGTACCTCAACTCCTTGGACCAGTGGGGGTGCCTTAGAAGGGACAAACGATCCATGACTAGTGTGGAGTTCCTTTCCCATCGCCTTAGAAGGGCCACAATCAATGTAATAGTCCACACTTTCTTGGGGTTTAATAGAGATTTCCGTGGCCATCAAAATGACCTCCTCATCAACCACACTAGAACCAAATCATGGGATTCATTGGTAAAGAGAGATAATCTCCATGGGCGATTCCTGCTGCACATCCACATACACTAAGAAGGGTCAAGCATGAAGCACCAAGCTCCCATTAGTAGAGTGTACTACAGATCTATTGGACTTTGAATCATCAAGCGAGATAAAATCATGAATAGGTCTATGATCTTGAGATTTGTTGTGTTTGGAGCACATTTGTTGCGTTTGGAGCACACTTGTTGCTCATAATGAGGGTTAACTAAGGATAGACCTCTTTCAAACTTGACACCATTTGCCCGGGGTGATCTCTTAGACTACATTGGATCACATTCACTTTAGAACCTCCGGCATAAAAAATGGCCTCAACAATAGTCGTACGACCTCCATCTGTTCGATCGACATCCATACAACCGCCATATGCTTTCTTTACTCCTTTGCCATGGCTGCGATCTCTCTCTAAGGCTTTGCGCAGTACAAAATTCTCTTTTGGGGGCTCCTTCTCTCCTTCACACATCCTCTCCACCATCCTCCTCAGTCCAATAGTGATGGTGTCAATTGTGTTTGTTAATTTTGTTCCACAATCCAGATCCACCATTTTAGTGAACAAGCTGGGTATATTTGTATTGCTTTTACTATGGAGTTAAAATAATGATAATTTTTATATTGAAAATAGCTTTGGTGTTGTTAGTAAGAAACATGGAAATTCATATAGCATGCATCAAGAACAAGGGACTTTATAATGATTATTCAGGATAATTTTTGTCATCCTGTCATATAATTCGATTTGTGTTTGTATTGTAGTGAAAAGGCCGTGGGAAACCGCAGATGCTAGGCTTGTCCTTGAAGATGGTTCTATATGGAAGGCAAAATCATTTGGTGCTAAAGGAACACAAGTTGGTGAAGTGGTATTCAACACATCCTTAACCGGGTATGTTGTGTTCGACATACGTTTACTTGTTCTTGTCTATACCCATAGTTGTATATTCTCTTTTACCACCTTTTATTTTGTGATGTTTGAGTATACACAGCCTTGAAATGTGGAAGGAATATTACAACAAAAACAAACCTTTAAAATTTGTTTTCTTTTAAAGTTTCTTTGAAAGGATACTTGTATTGTATGTATGCAATTTGTGTGAACTTGTGCACTCTTACATCTAGTCCATGAGATTGAAAGTAGACAGTGCCCAAGGGCTTTCAGGAATTTAAGGGTAGGGTAAATTTTTTGGGTTAAACCTTAAAGATACTACTTAATTAGGGAAAACGTGATCAAATACCCCATGCTTGTGGTCCAAATGGAATAAAGTTATAAACGATGAAGATGTGTTAGTTCATTATACAAGATATAATTTTTATGGATAATGAATTTCCTTCGCATTGAGATTGAGCTAGCACCAGTGTTTCAACTTCAAATCATTGAGATTTGTCATTTGGATATAAGTGACAAAGGCACCTAGAAACAAAACTATTACCTAAATATTGTAGTGCCTTTGTTTGATTGTGTTATTAAAGCATGGTTAGACTTATTGTCTTAGAGATCATAGGAATGTTCCCTACTTATCTAATGTGCCCTTATGACTAGTTAAAACTCCTATGTTAGTAGGGCATCCATTTTAATAATGATTCTATGTGGGAGAGATTGTTGCAATTTGTGCATCCTCCAGGCCACACTACAAATTGTGCCAATAAATGAGGATGTGCATAATAATGGTTAGCTACCATTGGGTAAGAAGTACATAGCATGGAAATACTTATCAGATCAAAATATTGGATGCCAAAATAGAAAATTGAGAATGATTAATTTTTTTCCCATGGAAAAAAATCACATTTTGTATTCAGAGAAGAATATAGAACACATTCTTCAGGTGCCGAAACACTAAGTACATCAAAAAGGGAGATATATCAGGACCACTTACAGTTCAAATACAACCCAAAATATGGTCCAAATACAACCCAATATACAGAACCAAATATGGTCCAAATCAAAGTTGTTACTCACAGACTCTGCAAGACTCGGTCACTGGGGAAAGACTTGATAAATACAAAAAAAAAATCAAAATATAATTTGGGTGAGTCTGGTAAGTCTGGGCGAGTCGTTGCTGAATCTCAGCGAATCTGGCTGAGTCTCGGCGAGTCTGGCTGAGTCTTGGCAAATCTTGGCGAGTGGCGAGTTTAGGGCCGAGTATGAGGATAGTACTCAGCCCAGCTAAGACTCGGCATGACTCAGCATGACTCGTGAGTCTTGGTTGAGTCAAAATACATTGGTCCAAATGCAGTCCGAAAACAGTCCAAAATATGGTCCAATTACAGTCCAAATACAGCCCAGTTACATCCTCATAATAGTGGTAGAATACTATCTCCACAAGTTTAGGTAAAATTATACAGTCTTCTTGACTTGAACAGAAAGTAAACAAATACATCAATAGCTTTCTCAAAATTTTAAAGAGCATTTAGATAGTAAGTAAAACTAATCACAAAGCTTTTCTGGTTTCAGTGGAAAGCCCATCAGACTGCTCTTCCAGCGGGAAGAACCCTGGATCCAGAAGCAAACGTTGTTTTGATACTCTGTCAGCTTCTTCATTCAGCTCCTTGTAGACGTGGATAAAGGAAATCATCTTGAACTGAGCAGAATTTTTGTTGATTTGGATGGGCAATGGTTGCAACATAATGTTATGGATCTACTGATTGTATTTCATCCATTTTATCACTAACAATGAATCTCCAAAAACTTGTAAGTTGGAAACACCTCTTGAACCACTACCATCAAGGGCTCTGCATAGTTGTTTGAGCCTTGACCCAGGCAAGCTTTGAATTTATAGTGGTGCCTCTTGTCCAGAAACAATAAACCCCCCATACTGCATCTACGATCCTCTCCTTGGAAAATTCCATCAAAGTGTTAATGTTTATGCCATTATTATAGTTCTTTGCATTTCATTAGATAAGAGCATAATAAGAACAAAATCACTGAGAAATACACATTCACAAGAGACACAACATTTATCCTGGGAAA